>QEOQ01000519.1:335707-384397 GCA_010279815.1 Brachionus plicatilis
AAAATTATTTTTATTTTTTCTATTAAAGTCCATGTCTTTATAATGGTCTTTGTGTGTTGTTGAATAACATTAATCTAGATGGATATCGATGCATATGTCCAGTTGGCTACACAGGTGACAGATGTCAAATTGTGGTAAATCCATGTTCGATTACAACGTGCTACAACGGAGCTAGTTGTTTAGTTCAGAATATAACATCAGCAGTGTGTGTATGCCGACCAGGATATGCTGGCCTTTACTGTGAACAAGACATACCAGAGTGTTTGTCTCGGCCTTGTTTCAATGGAGGCACTTGTACTGAGCCTGCACCAGCCACTTTCCAATGTACATGTCCATCAGGTAGGCAACAATTTGAAAAACTTTAAATTATAAAAATAACTCTAAAAAAAATGTTATCTAGGTTACACTGGTACTTTTTGTGAGTTAACTGTAAGTGTCTGTCAAACACAAAATCCTTGTCAAAATGGCGCCTTGTGTTTTGATACGTTCAATAGTGGTGTTGGCTTCACTTGTTCATGTTTAGCTGGCTACACAGGAAATCTTTGTCAGACTGTGATCAATTTGTGCCAAATTAATCCATGTCAAAGCGGTGGAACTTGTAATCAGCCATCGCCAGGTCAATTTTTTTGCACCTGTCCACCAGGATACACTGGTTCGACTTGCTCAGTCATGTTGAACGGTTGTAATAGCAATCCATGTCTAAACGGTGCCACATGCTTTAATAATTTGGGTAGCTATACTTGCCAATGTCCGATTGGCTTTAGTGGACTCAATTGTCAGACAAGAATTGATCCATGCAACTCAAATCCTTGCTCAAATGGCTTTTGTTCCAATTTGAACAATTTTCAATACACTTGCAGCTGCTTCCAAGGATACACAGGTCCAAATTGCAACACTGTCATCGATTTGTGTGCCCAAAATCCTTGTCGCAATGGCGGAACTTGTAGACAAACTGGTCCAGGTCAATATTCATGTCAATGTCCATCAAGTAAAAAAAGAAAAGAGTGAAATTAATTTTTTTTATTAAACATTTTTTCATTAAAGATTACAATGGGTTTAACTGCGAGAATTTAATTAACTTCTGCGCTTCAAGTCCATGTCATAATAATGGCTTGTGTATTAATAACGCCACGGGTTTCTCGTGCATTTGTCCACCTTTGTTCACTGGTACATTTTGCAACATTCAAGTGAACCCGTGCACCAGTTCACCTTGTGGAAACGGCCAATGCACTAGCTTCAATAATGGAACATACGGATACTTTTGTACATGCTTGCCTGGTTTCACTGGCCAAAAGTAGCTATCCAAAATTCAATAATAATTTTAATAATTTAATTTAATTCAATTTTTTTTTTCTTCTTCAAGCTGCATGACCATTTTTAATCCTTGTGCTTCAAATCCATGCTTTAGCGGAATTTGTGTGCCATTCGGAAATAATTTTGCATGCAATTGTAACTTTGGCTACACTGGCCAACTATGCAATGTTCTAATAAACAATTGTGCCAGTAATCCGTGCAGAAATGGTGGTTCTTGTAACAATCTAATAGGAACATATGTAAAATTTATAAAATTTTGTATTCTTTTTCTTAAATAATTTTTTTTTAGCAATGTTTTTGTCCAGCTCCTTACACAGGCTCTCAATGTGAGACATTCATTGACTATTGTCTAAGTTCGCCATGCGGTTTTGGCGGTTCTTGTTCATCCTCTGGTGGAGTAGTTCAATGCACTTGCCCTCCAGGCTACACAGGAACATTTTGCAATTCAATAATTAACTATTGCAATTCATCACCTTGTGCAAACGGAGGTGTATGCTCGCAAATTGTCAATGGATACGTGTGCAGCTGTCCAATTGGCTTTACTGGTCCAACTTGCACCATTTCAATAGATCCTTGCAGCTCTGTGACTTGTTTGAATGGCGCTACATGTGTCCGAGTTCCAGGCCAATTTGACTTCAATTGTGTTTGCCGTACCGGCTTTACTGGACGCTTCTGTCAGAATTTGATCGACAATTGTTTGAGCAATCCGTGCCGAAATGGCGCCATTTGCTACAATTCTCTTAATTCCTACTCATGCAGCTGTTTAGCTGGTTTTACTGGAATCAAGTAATATTTAGCAAAAAAATCTTGATTTGAAAAAATTTTATTATTTAAAAAAAAAATTAAGCTGTGAAAATCGAATCGATTACTGCAATCCAAATCCTTGTTTTAATGGATTGTGTACTCAGAGTGGTAGCTCATATGCATGTGTATGCAATCCAGGCTACACTGGCACCAATTGTAATGTGCTTATCAATTATTGTGCCAGCCAGCCTTGTATAACAGGAATATGCATTAACAACTCGACCCAAGGCATTTACACTTGTCAATGTCCACCTAACTACTATGGGACAAATTGCCAACTTAGAATCATGGCTTGTTCGTCAAATCCTTGCCTAAATGGAGCCAGCTGTTTCGAGTTAAATAATGGAGGATATAGTTGTGTTTGTCCCCTAGGCTTTACTGGTCCTAGATGCGAAAATCAAATTAATTTTTGTCAGACAAACCCTTGCAATTATGGTGGTACTTGTATTCCTTTGGTCGGATCATTTAATTGTATCTGTCCAGTTGGTACAACTGGTACTGCTTGTCAACAAAGTAATTACTCTTTTTTATGGATTTTTTTTTGTACTCAACAAAACAAAAAAACTTCGAAAATAATTTTAGGAAAAGTGAATATTTATTAAATTGCACAATTTTTTTAGAAAAATAAGATAGAAAAAACAAATCGTTTTTTATGTTTTTTTATTATACAAATTGACACTGGATTCAGTCTTTTTTGGACCTGATATCTTTTTTTATTTAAATCATTTTTTTTAAATGGTTTGAATGGAATTTTCATTTTTTTACAGAATTTTATAGTTATTAAATTTTCATATTTTTTAAACCAAGATAATAACTATTAAAATTTTGAGCTACTTTTGGATGGATAAAATTTATGTCAAGAATGAATTTTAATATGCATTAACCGAATGAGTTTTAGACTTAAACAAAAAAAAAATAACGTCAATTATCACATTTATTTTTTAAGTTTTGATTTATCTTTAATTGACCAAAAATCTCAATAATTTTAATCTAAGCAAAAACTGATAAATACTTAAATTAACTACGAAATTTTGAAAAAAAACTAAAAAAAATCTGGCTTTCTAGTGTTAATTCAAAGACTAATCATTCTAGAATCTCTAATATTTCATAATATTAAAAAAAAATGAAAAGCTTTTTTTCTTTTTTTTTATTTAAATTGACCGGCAAGCGGTCCTTAATTAATTAAAAAAAAAGAAAAAAATATAAAATAGAGTCAAATTGAGTAGAAAATTTAATAAAATAGTACAAGAAAAAGAAGACATTTTTTAGATTTGTAGAGTTACATTAATTTGATAAAAAAAGATTTGAATAAAATGATATAAAATATTCTTAGAAACTTAAATTTTCAAACTTTAATAGGCTAAATAGCTCAGCTGTAAAGTACCTCTTTGACACATTTTACCTTCTCACTTTCAAGCAAGGAAAGCTGTTTTATTTTTAAAGTAGAATTGTGTTAAAAATTGCTTGTTTTAGCTGACAAATTTCCTTTTTGAACTGGATTTTTTGATTAAAAATTTAAAAAAAACTAAAAATTAAAATATCATCTTAAGATAGATAAAAAAAGCTTAAAGATTAAATTTTGTTGCCATTTATCCGAATAAAGTTCTCCTTTTAGTTATTCTATTTGTTAGAGATGAAGTTTTTTTTTTAATTCTTTGTTGTGTAAAAAAATAATATTTTTTATCTAGTTGTTGACATTTGTGCATCGAATCCATGCTTAAATAATGGTGTTTGCTCACGTACATCAATTGGCACATTTACTTGTGTCTGTCCAGCCGGATACACTGGTCTTCTTTGTGGATCAATAATAAATGCATGTCTATCAAACCCATGTCTGAATGGAGCCACATGTCTCCAACAAAATACAAAGTAACTAAACAAATTTAAATAATTAATAATTATTTTCCATTTATTTTTCAACCACAGTTTTGCTTGTGTTTGCCCGTTCGGATATACCGGTCCAATTTGTAGTAGTATAATAAATCCATGTTTGTCATCACCTTGTTTCCGTGGAGTCTGTAACAATTTTGTTTCGAGCTACAAGTAATTTAAAAATTTAGATAAATTAGAAATAAATTTTTTTTCAAAAATTAGCTGCACCTGTAATCCTGGTTGGACTGGACCAAATTGCAATGTCCTCGTCGACTATTGTCTCAATTATCCATGCCGAAATGGAGCTACATGCGCATCAGGATTGAATTCGGCCACTTGTGTCTGCCCTGCTGGATTTACCGGGACATTTTGTGAAAATACAATTAACTTTTGTCTTAGTGCTCCGTGCCTAAACAATGGCATATGCACGTCGACAAGCTCAGGTTTTGTCTGTCAGTGTCTACCAAATTTCACTGGCCGAAATTGCGAGATAAGCATAAGTGTTTGCTCATCTCAACCGTGCCAAAACGGTGGTCTTTGCTTTCAACTATCTCCCACATCAGGCTACACTTGCACTTGCTTAGCTGGCTGGACCGGAACAAACTGTCAAATAGCTGTGAATGTCTGTGAAAGTAACCCTTGCTCTAATGGTGGTTTGTGTAATCAACAAGGAGCTAATAGATACAATTGTACTTGTCCCTCAGCCTGGACTGGATTTAATTGCGAAGTTAATGTTAACGAATGTTTGAGTAGTCCGTGTAGAAATAACGGTATCTGTCAAGACTTGGTTGGTGGTTATGTTTGCACCTGCTCGCCTGGCTATACGGGGCAATTCTGTGAAATAATGATCAATGTTTGTTCATCAAATCCTTGCTTAAACAATGCGCTTTGCCAAAATTCTCTTAACTCTTGGACTTGTAGATGTCCACCTGGTTACACTGGTACTAGATGTGAAAGCATTATAAACTATTGTCTAAGTAATCCGTGTTCACCAAACGGATTTTGTGTGCAGGGTGTTAATTCTTACACATGTAATTGTAACACCGTAAGTCAAAGTTTAAATTATAAAAAAATAGTTTATTTATTTATTTTATTAAAATAATTAAAAGGGTTATGGAGGTCCGAACTGTAATGTGATTATTAATTACTGTTCGCCAAATCCATGTGTCAATGGACAGTGTAATCAATTGATTGGTGGATTTCAGTGTCAGTGTCCGCCGGGCTATGCTGGTTTAAGATGTGAAATTTACATTAGTCAGTGTGATTCAAATCCATGTCTTAACAATGGTATCTGCAATGACAATGGTGCCGGAAGCTACACTTGCCAGTGTTTGACAGGCTATACCGGAAACAATTGTCAGACTTTTATCAATAATTGTTTTTCATTGCCTTGCCAGAATGGAGGATCATGTCAGCCCATTGTCAATGGGTACAATTGCATTTGTCCAGTGGGCTACAGTGGTCCAAATTGTAACATCATAGTGGATCCTTGTTCATCAAGACCATGTCTTAACAATGGACTTTGTTTTAATTCGACATTTACATACAGTTGTGTTTGTTTACCTGGTTACACCGGATTTAAGTAAAAATTTAAAAAATAATTAAAATTTTTTAATATTTTCTTTTACTCTAGCTGTCAAAATTTAATAAATGTATGTCAACCTGATCCATGTAATGGCCGCGGTATATGCAACCAACTAGGAACTTCTTATCAATGGTAATAAATTTTCCAATAATCTAGAATAAAATCTCAAATTAAATTATTTAAAAGTACGTGTAATTTCGGCTTTACTGGCACCAATTGTGAGTTGGTCATAAATCCATGTAGCCAAAATCCATGTGTCAGAGGAAACTGCAGTTCTCGTAATAAAAAATTTTTCTTTCTAAAATTTTAATAAATGTTTAATTTTTTTCGTATTTAGCATCACCTGGTTCGTATCAATGCACATGTCCGTGTGATTTTACTGGCACCAATTGTCAAACACAAATAAATTTTTGTTCCATAAACCCATGCATTAATGGTGGAGCATGTCGAAATTCAGGATGTGGACTAATGTAATCAATTGGCGCCTACGAAAATAAATAATCAATTAATTTTAATATATTTTTTAATAGTTGCATTTGTCCAAATGGTTTTACTGGATCAAGATGCGAGACACGAATAAGCTTTTGTGATTCTTTCCCATGCTTTGGTGGCGCAACTTGTGTAGATCAAATTTTCGGCTACACATGCACATGTCCACCAGGATTTTCCGGATTAAACTGCAATATTCAAATAAACGTAAATATCTAAATTAAAAAATAAACTTTTAAAATTAAATTCACTAAAAAAATTTTTTTTTTAAGAATTGCGATTCATCGCCATGTCTAAATGGTGGAAGCTGCTTGAACACATTGAATTCCTATGTGTGTGCATGTCCTAACTCTTTCACTGGTCTCAGATGTGAGTTTAGAATTAACAATTGTATTAGCCAGCCGTGTCAAAACAATGGCACTTGCAACGAGATAATCAATGGCTACGCTTGTTTGTGCCCTGCTGGTTACACTGGAACAAATTGTGAACAAACAATCAATCTTTGCACCACTCTACCTTGCTACAATCAGGCTACATGCTTGCCTACACTTAACGGATTTACTTGCATTTGTTCTGATGGCTGGACAGGGACTCGATGTGATATAAGAATAAACAACTGTGAAAGTTCGCCGTGTCTTAACAATGGTATATGCTCATCCATCGGTAACTCCTGGAGGTAGTTTTTTTTTTTGCTTTAAATTTAATAAAGTTAATTTTTTTCTTATTAGCTGTACCTGTATTTACCCTTATTCAGGTGTAAATTGCGGAACCAATATTGCATGTAATCAAAATCCATGCCTTAACTCAGGTGCATGTACAGTGTCAAATATTAGCCCATTTTTTCAGTGTCAGTGTCCGCCTGGCTACTCAGGACAACGATGCGAAATAAGAGCAAATCCTTGTGCCTCAAGTCCATGTCAAAATGGAATTTGTGAAGATTTATTGACATCGTATAGATGTACTTGCTTCAATGGATTTACTGGAACTAATTGTCAAACATTGATTGACTTTTGCGGAAGTGGACCTTGTATAAATGGTGGAACTTGTTTAACATCCATTCCTGGAACATATACTTGCAGATGTCCTCCTGGTTTTCAAGGAACTAATTGTCAAACTGTAATAAGTTTGTGCTCCGTTGGAATATGTCTAAATGGTGGTACTTGTACTCAAATTGGATTAAATTTGACTTGTAATTGTCCGAATGGTTACACTGGATCGAATTGTCAAACTTTGGTTAATTTTTGCACTTCAAACCCTTGCGGCAGTCAGGGAATATGTAGTCAAACAATAAATGGTTTTGTTTGCACTTGTTTGCCAGGCTACACCGGAACAAATTGTCAAATCGACATAAACGAATGTGCCAGTAACCCATGTATTAATGGAGGTACTTGTACTGATTTGGTAAATGGCTTTAGATGTACATGTCCATGTGGATACACAGATTCAATGTGTCAGACCAGAGTTAACCAATGTAGCAGTGCACCATGTCTCAATGGAGGTGTTTGTTTTCCATCAGCAAATAACGTATGCGATTATGCATGTGTTTGTCCAGCACAGTACACAGGCAAAAACTGCCAGACTGTTTTAAATCCATGCCAAATAAATCCATGTATCAACAATGGACAATGCATACCAACATCTACTTCTACATATGTTTGCTTATGTCCGGCTGGATTTACTGGTTCAACGTGTTCAAGCATCATTAACTTATGTCAAACAACCAATCCGTGTTTGAATGGAGGAAGTTGTCAGACTTCAGGCAGTAGTTTTAATTGTGTTTGCGCTCCAGGCTGGACAGGAGCAACCTGTTCCAATCTTATCAATATATGCCAATCGAATCCATGCAGTTCGAATGGCATTTGTGTAGTCAGTTCACCAAATACTTACACATGTTCTTGTAATATTGGTTACACAGGCGCAACCTGTAGCCAATTCATTGACTTATGCGCAAATAATCCATGTCAAAACAACGGCAGATGTACCATGGTTGGACCAAATGTGTTCGAGTGTCAGTGTACGGGACCTTGGACAGGAACTTTTTGCACCCAGTACGTATCATCTTGTACTGCAAATTATTGCAATGGAGGAACTTGCTACGAAATAATTCCTGGTGTACCTACATGCTATTGTCCGCCATGCTTTACCGGAAGTTTATGTCAGACTCCATTGGATTTGTGCGCTTTAGGTAGCAATCCGTGCCTAAATAATGGTGTTTGTATATCGAGTCAACCAAATTCTTGCTCGTTCAGATGCAGTTGTCAGCATGGTTTTACTGGTGAAAGATGTGAAAGGCAGATAGACGAGTGCTTATCGAATCCTTGTCAAAATGGCGAATGTTTTGATATGATAAATGGATACCATTGTGTGTGTGACATAGGTTTTACTGGGCCTTTGTGTAATTTGAAAATTAGCTCGTGTGAAAGCAGTCCGTGTCTAAACAACGGCATTTGTCAGGATAATGTAAATATTTATTTTATTTTTAATTAAATTATTAATTAATATGTAATTTATATAGGAATTGAACTTTGGATTTCAGTGTTTATGTATTCCAGGATTTACCGGAACTTATTGCGAGACTTTAATAGATGTGTGTGCAAGCAATCCATGCAAAAACGGAGCAACTTGCTTCAACAATCGACCAAGTAAATTTTGAATTTCATAACGAAAATTTTTCACAATTCTTCTAATACCTGTCATTTTAATAAGGATAATAAATACCTGTATTCTTCAAATAATTAGATTTTGACAGAAAAAATTAGTACAAATTTTCTCAGAAATAAATGAAAAAAAATTTAGTTATGCAACAAAAAAATTATTTTATGTATAAAAAAATTTTTTTGTCTAAATTTCATTAGTTTCATACTGAAATATTTTTATTTTTTATTTAAAATTGTTGAACACACTTATTGTAGTGGAAAAGGCTGGGATAATACTTCAAATTAACTTTATGGTGGATAGGCAGTAATAATAATAGTTGCGTAATAACTGAAAAGGATTTTACAAATTTAATTAATCAAGATTTTATTTACATGATATTTTACAAATTAAAATCAGCAACTTTTGAATTTTTAATGGAATCATTGAAAAACGTGTACTTGTTGTTACTATTTAAAAATTATCACTGCTTTCATATTATTGATCTAGTCGTGAGCCAGAAGTTGGTTGAAATGTAAAACCAAAAAATGCTTGGAAATGAATAATACTTTTTATGTTTTTACTAATTAATTAAAAGAAAAATTAAATAGCAAAAGAGATAAAAATTGACTAATTTCTGAGAAATAATTTATTTAAACAAAAAAAAATTATTAAGCCATTACATAATTAGTTTTAATAATATTTTTTATTTCTAAAATACAGGTAATATTTTCTCTTTATACCAATTCTACAATTGTAGCTAAAATTGAACAATTTTCCAATCTAAGTGATTGTTTTTCAATATTCCAATCAATCTAGAATTAAATTGTGCATTTTTTTATGAAGACAAATTGAGCTTATAAATTTTTTAAAATAGATTCATTTGTGTGTCAATGCCCAATTTCATATACAGGAACATTTTGTGATAGTTTCTTGAACCCTTGCACAAATAACCTCTGCGCTAGCGGAAGCACATGTCAAGTCGTACCCAATTCATTGAATTACATCTGCATATGTCCATTTGGTTTTAGAGGAACTTATTGCAATCAACGCATTCCAGCTTGTGAGAGCAATCCGTGTGTAAGAGGAAATTGCACTGATTTATCCCAAGGTGGATATACGTGCAGTTGTCCAATTGGATACTCAGGCTTCGATTGCAGCTTATTACTAAGAGCGTGTGCAAGTGTACCATGTCAAAACGGCGGTACTTGCTATGACTATTCTGGCTTAAGATACTTGTGTGTATGCCCGACCGGTTTTCAAGGTTCTAATTGCCAAATCAGAATTGATCCATGTCAAAATCCAAATCAGTGCTTGAATGGCGGTACATGTGTGTCAGATAATCCAGGACTTTTCTACTGTAGATGTCCACCAAAATACACAGGAAATAATTGTGAAAGTGAAATTAGAGTTTGTGCTTCTAATCCATGCCTTAACGGTATATGTGACGAACAAATAGTCAACCAAAATGTAATTTACGTGTGTCGTTGTCCTCCTGGATTTACTGGAAATAGATGTGAAGTTCAAATAGACGTCTGCTTGTCTAATCCATGCCAAAATGGAGCTTGTATTCAAACATCAGCAAATTTATGGCAATGTCAATGTAGACCTGGCTTCAATGGACTCACTTGCAATAACGATATAAATGAATGTTTGTCAAATCCATGCATTAATGGAAGATGTACCACGCCATTTCCAAATATGTACCTGTATGAAACATTTATATTTTATTTGAATTTTGAATTTATTTTTTAAATCATTTTAAAAATTATTTAGATGTGTTTGCAATGAAGGATTTTTTGGTTCAAATTGTGAGAACAGATTTGATTCCTGTTCAAGTAATCCATGCGGACAAGGAACTTGCGTATCACTAAGTCCTTTACGTTATGTCTGTAAGTAGAATTTTAAAATTTAATAATTGAGATTAAATGTGAGAGTTAAATTTTTTATTTTATTTTAAATGACATACGGCCGAGTGCATCTTATTTGATATTAATTAATAGAACTGTATTTTTGCCTAAAGAAAAATTGATTTTTTTCCAAATTTCCTATTTATATTTGATAATTTAGTTCAAGTTAGTAAATTAAAAAAAAATGTCGGAATTTCAAATTTGAATTAATTGAAAGTTTTTTTTTTCAGTAAATTACGGAAAAATTAAAATATTCAGTAAAACAATAAAATATTTTATTTCATTTTAATTTACATTAGTTATAGTTAATATCAAAAAACATTGTATTAAAAACGATTCATTTTTATGATAAAAATTCTTTAATTTTTGGTTTATTTTTTTGTTTCAGAAACTTTTTAAATATGAAATTCAAGTTTTGCGCCCAATTTTTATTTGAAATATACAATTTTGAAATTATATTTTATTTTTACTAGCTTGATAAATTAATACTTTTAAAATTCAATGTCAGCATTCAAAAATAACCAAAAACTTCAATTAGCCATTCTTTCGAATATTTTCTTGTAAGGCAAATGGCGATCTTAAGTCAAATAGTTGATTTAGCTAAAATTTTAGAAGATTTTGATTTTTTAAATGAAAAATAAAGATCACTTTAGTTTTCATGATTTTCAAAGAAATCGTCACTTAAAAAATTTTAATTTTTTTACTTTAAAATTTAAATAAATTTCACGACAAGTTGATAAAGCATGTGACTTGAATAAAATTAAAAAATTTAAATAAAAATTGATGGATTTTACTTTTTATTTATTAGTATTTTCAGATCACTTGAACATTCTTTAGGATTTTAATTTTCATACTTAAATATTTCCTTTTGATAATTATTTTCTTATCATAATATACATTTTATATTGATTGTTGAATTTAACAATTAAAAGTGGTTAATAAGGAATTAAAAAATAATATTTATCTCGATTTTTTTAATTTTTTAAAGAAGAAAGCTATTTTATTTTTTTCAAATAGGTCAATGTCTACCTGGTCTTACCGGTGTGAGCTGTCAGACAATCATTAACTTATGTGCTTCGAGTCCATGCATGAATGGCGGTGTTTGCAGTCAACAAGGAACAAGTGGTTATACATGTACGTGTCCATGCGGTTTCACTGGCACCCGTTGTGAAATTAGAATTAATTTCTGTCAAACCAACTTAACATATTGTCAAAATGGAGCAACATGTGTTGAAAATCAGCCATGTGCTGTTAGCTGCATTTGCCCACCAGGCTATTTTGGACCAACATGTGCAATATTAGATGACGTAAAAATTTTAAAAAAATCTTAAAAAATAAAATTCAATTTTTTGTTCTAGCCTTGTATACCAAGTCCGTGCAGTGCTAACGGTATTTGTAATCGAGTTCCTGGTGATTTGACTCAATTCACGTGTCAATGCTACCCTGGTTACACAGGCACTTTTTGTGAGACACAGATAAACTATTGCTCGTCTAATCCATGTGTTCACGGCACATGTATTAATCTACTTTTGGGATACGAGTGCAGGTAAACTTATTAATTGCACATCATTTAATGTAGCCTGTATTTTATTAATTTATTTAAAAGATGTTTTGCTGGTTTCACTGGAGCACTATGTCAAATCGATATCAATGAGTGTAGATCTAATCCATGTCACAGTGGCGGAGCTTGTTCAGAGCCTTTTGCTAACATGTATCTTTGTACTTGTTTACCAACATTCCAGGGTAAAAACTGTGAGATTGCCATTGACCCATGTTTGGGTAATTCTTGCCGAAATGGTGCTTCTTGTCGAGCTATACCAAATCAAAATAGCTACGAATGTATTTGTCCAACAGGTGTAACAGGAACATTCTGCGAAACTCAAATCAATGTTTGTTTGTCAAATCCTTGCGGTACTGGCGGAATATGTGTCCAACCGTCCATTAATTTATATCAATGTATTTGCCGCGCTGGTTTCACTGGAGCCAATTGTCAAACTGAAGTAAACATTTGCGCCACACTTCCATGTCAAAACGGTGCCACTTGCATTTCATCGTACGGTACATATTATTGTGTCTGTCCTTCTGGCTACACCGGATACAACTGCTCAATTTCAATCAACCGATGCGAAGCTCAAGTTTGTGCAAACGGCGGAACCTGTGAATTCACTGGACCTGGTCTATTTAATTGCCGATGTCCACCTGGTTATACTAATAATCGTTGCCAAGATCAAGTTAATGTATGCGCTAGTCTACCATGCAGAAATGGAGGAACATGTGTGGGATCTATTAATTCCTATAATTGCTATTGCTTGGCAGGATATACAGGGCTTAATTGTGAACTTACAATCAACCCATGCCAAACCAACCCGTGTCTCAATAATGGTCTTTGCACTCAAACTGCAAATCCATTGATATTTCAATGTGTTTGTCTGCCAGGTAAAATAATTATTATACAATAATTCTACAATTGTAGCTACAATTCTACAATCCTACAATTGTAGCTTCAATTTTAAAATTCTACATTTGTAGCTACAATTCTACAATTCTACAATTCTACAATTCTACAATTGTAGCTACAATTCTACAATTCTACAATTGTAGCTACAATTTTAAAATTCTACATTTGTAGCTACAATTCTACAATTCTTCAATTTTACAATTGTAGAAAAATTCTAATATTTTTTACATATTGGTTTTATTTAAATATTTTAATTGTTATTTAGGCTTTGTCGGTCAAAGATGTGAAGAGAGAATAGATGAATGTGATAGTAATCCATGCCAAAGTGGTGGAACATGTCAACAAATTCTCAATGGTTTAGGCTTTAATTGCTATTGTCCTATCGGATACACTGGGCCCGTATGTGAAATTAAAATAAATTATTGCACAGATTCAGTGTGTAAAAACGGGGCTGCATGTGTCGAAAGACCACCAGGTGGATATGCCTGCACTTGCTTGCCTGGATACACAGGGTTCGACTGTAGTATTCAAATAAACTAGTAAATTTTAAGCTTAAAAATAAAATCCCGAAAATTTAATATTTTCTATTTAACAAGTTGTCAATCAATACCATGTCTAAATGGCGGTTCATGCACTCAATTCTTAAACGGATATTCATGCACGTGTCTACCAGGCTTTACAGGCTCAAATTGTGCAATAAGAATAGCTCCATGTCAGAGCTTTCCGTGTAGAAATGGTGGAACTTGTGAAGATCTAAATAACGGAAACTATCGATGTTTGTGTCCATTTAATTACAATGGAACAAATTGTGAATTGACCATAAACTTTTGTGCAAGCAACCCTTGCTTTAATGGCGGATCATGTATATCGAATTCACAAACAGCAAGCTATACGTGCCGATGTCCATCTGCTTATACTGGCATTAGATGCGAGTCATCAGTTAATTTCTGTATTTCAAACCCATGTCGAAACAATGGTGTATGCAATTCTGTATTAAATGGCTACTTCTGCACTTGCCTTGTCGGTTTTACTGGAACAAATTGTGATTTCACAATTAACTATTGTGCTACAAATCCATGTCAGAACGGTGCCACGTGCATCAGTGGCAAACCATTGCCGAATATGTATCAGTGTACATGTGCGCCAGGATTCTTTGGAACCAATTGTACAATTCAACTGAATCCATGCCAAAATAATCCATGCGCTCCCAACGGCATTTGTTTACCTTCCAACAACAATCAGGCATTCGAATGCAAATGTAATGTTGGCTACACTGGTCCCTATTGTGATCAAATCGTAGACGCTTGCACCATCAACTCTTGCTTGAACGGCGGCACTTGTATTACCACTGGAGCTAATCAATTTATATGTAGATGTTCATGTGGCTATACTGGTACTAACTGTGCTGTGCCAGTCAATTATTGTGAAAATAGACCTTGTCTTAACAATGGAGCATGTACTTCTTCACCTGTTAGTTGTACTTTCCAATGTACATGTCCGATTGGCTTCCAAGGTTTAAGATGCGAAAATGTTATGAACCCATGCGACTCAAATCCATGTGTAAATGGATTCTGCTCGCGACGCATCAACGAATATTCATACACTTGCATTTGCAATCCTGGTTTCACGGGTCCTAATTGTAATTTACAAATTAATCTTTGCACAGCAGATTCTTGTAAAAATAATGGCTTATGTGTATCTGGCGGAACATCTTACAACTGCAATTGTTTACCAGGTTACACGGGTTTCGATTGCAGTTTTACAATAAATCCTTGTGTTTCCAACCCTTGTCAAAATGGTGGTACATGTGGTCAAAACGGAATTAACTCATATACTTGTTCGTGTTTGCCAGGATTTTTCGGAACAAAGTAAACATTTTTTTTTTAATATTCTACATATTCTACAATAATAACTACACATTAAAATAGTACCATTTAAAATAGACTTATTCTCAATAGCTTAGCAAAAAAGCAAAAAAGAAAAGCAAATTTAATCATTTAAATGATTTGATTAATCTCTTCAGAAGGAGCAGGAGTTTGAAAAATTAATATTGAAAATTCAAGTTTGAGTTTTGTATTTTTAGATTTAAATTAATTCCGCATTAAGAATTTAAAAAAATGATAAAAGAAAAATACATTTTAAATTAGGCTCAGCATAACCACATTCGAGCTAATCTTTTATCAAACAGATGAGAAAATCAGATAATTTAGCAAAATAAATTTTATTTTATGATTTTTAAAATAATTAAAAATTTAGATTTGAATATTTTGAATTTTTTATATCTTAATTTTGATCTTTTAATATGGTCGTTTTAATCAGTCTATTTTCAACCCAACATTTTTTCTTAAGAAATAAGGAAACTTCAAATAATTTCATACATTTCAAATAAGTTTATTTTAACAAGAAATATATACATAATCTACATAGGTTTAAGGACTTGAAATATTAAAATTCATTCTATTTTAATCTCGTTTGGTGCTCTTTGATGAATACACTTTAAATAAATGTGTAAATTAAAAGCAAGATCGATCGTTACTTTTACGTTTTAAGCTGCTAACAGTTGACATTGTGATAAAACTATTAGAAAAATAGGAATAGGAAATCTAATAAATATTTTTCCAGGAGAAAATGGATGATTCATTGAATAAAGTTTTTAGATTTAGATAAAGTTTATTTTTCTGAAGGGAGAAATTTTTTATCGGTACTATGATAAATGGAATTCTTTTTTTTTGACTGATGTTTGAGTGAAAATAAACAAAATAGTAAATAAAATAAATAAATAGAATGTTTTCTTTATTTTTTACTAATTGTAATTTTCTTTAAAAATATTTTTCCGTTTGAGTCCAATGGTATGAGATGAATTAGACTTATGAACTTATCTCTTTGTGGACTTATGTTTTTTCTCTTTTTTTGATCAATGTAAGATTGATTAAAATGAAAATTTAAAAAAATAGATAAATGTTTTTTTCTCATTTTTACTTTTGTTTATTTATCTTTTAAAAAAAAAAATTTGATTCATGTGAGCTTCTCTATTTTCATGTTTTAGCATCTTCTTTATTTGTTTTTTTCTACCTCATCCCATTTTTTTCGTTCTAAGATTGAATCTAAGATTCTTCAATTCTACAATTGTAGATACAATTTTTCAATTCTACAATTGTAGATACAATTTTTCAATTCTACAATTGTAGCTACAATTTTTCAATTCTACAATTGTAGATATAATTTTTCAATTCAACAATTGTAGTTACAATTCTACAATTGTAATAAGACAGTTGAAAATTAATTAAAGTAAATAGTAAACATTTAATTTATGAGTTATAAGAAAAGAAAGAAAACATTCTATTTATTTATTTTATTTGTAATTTTATTTATTTTAACTCAAACAATTCTTCAATTTTAATTACATTTTAAAAAATCTTCATTTGATATAGAATTTATTAAAAAAAAAAAGAAAAAAAAAATTAAAAATATTTTTATTGAATATTTTAGTTGTGAACAACGCAATAATCCATGTGGATCCAATCCATGTCAAAACGGCGGAACCTGTGCCCAAGTGAGTGCAATATCATACCAATGCATATGTCCGGCAGGAACTAGCGGTGTCAACTGCCAGGTCATAATCAACCTGTGTCCGTCATATTGTCAAAATGGCGCCAGCTGTCATTTCCTTGGATTAAACAACTACCGATGCACATGTCCATCGGGCTACACAGGCACCCAATGCCAATACCTGATCAATCCATGCATCAGCCAGCCATGCCTCAATGGAGCCGGATGCTTGCCGACCAGCGTGCCCGGCCAATACACATGCGACTGTCTAAGCGGCTACACTGGATCCAGATGTGAGACAATGATCAACTACTGTGCCAGCCATCCATGCCTAAACAACGGCGTGTGCACCCAAAACGTGCCCAACTTCTTTTTCTGTTCGTGCAGACCGGGCTTTAACGGCACTCGATGCGAAAACCAACTGAGCGCATGCGCGTCCCGACCATGCCAAAACGGCGGACAATGCCTCGACCGAGTGGTCACCTACCAGTGTCTATGTCCCGCCGGCTACACCGGCTCCAACTGTCAAACAGTGATCAACTACTGTGCATCGCAGCCGTGCCAAAACAGCGGCAGATGCGTGTCCCTAGGCCTTAACCAAATCCGGTGCGAATGCAACGCGGGCACAACAGGAACCTTCTGCGAAATCATAATCGACACATGCGCCAGCAATCCGTGCGGCAACCAAGGCGTTTGCCAGCCATCTCTCAACTTCTACACATGCTCATGCTTTCCGGGCTTCACAGGCACCAACTGTCAAACCCAATTCAGCACATGCTCGTCCAATCCGTGCCAAAACGGCGCCAACTGTGTCCAGCCCCAGGCCAATTTGTTCCAATGTCTGTGTCGGCCCGGATTCACGGACAACCTTTGCTCGACAAACATAAACGACTGCACATCCAATTCGTGTCTTAACGGCGCAACATGCATCGATTTGGTAAACGCGTTCGCCTGCAATTGCGCGCCCGGCTTCTACGGCTCGAACTGCGCGCTCCAAATTAACCCGTGCGCGTCCAACCCGTGCACATTCGGCTCATGCACTCAATTGAGCGCCAATTTCTACACATGCACATGCAGACCGGGCTACACCGGTTCCAATTGTCAGTTGACCATCGACCCGTGCTCTTCATCGCCATGTCAAAATCAAGCGTCGTGCATCTCGTTCGGCACCACGTTCACTTGTCTCTGTCCGCTGGGCACAACGGGCACTCTTTGTCAGACCGTCATAAACAATTGTGCGTCCACACCTTGTCTGAACAACGCTCAGTGCTTTTCGTCGATTGGCATGTACACGTGTCAGTGTCCGAGCGGATTTAGCGGACGGCGTTGCGAAATCCGTGATGCGGCGTGCACACCGGGACTGTGTCAAAACGGCGCCACATGCATCGACACTACCAGCTCGACGGGCTACCTGTGTCAATGTGCGGCCGGCTTCACGGGCCAATTGTGTCAAACTAACGTAAACGAGTGCGCCAGCTCGCCGTGCTTCAACGGAGGTTCGTGCGTCGACCGCATAAACGCCTACGAGTGCTTTTGTCAGCCGGGCTTCAACGGTCTGAGATGCGAAGTGGAACAAAACGATTGTGCCAGTTCGCCGTGCGTGACCGGTACGTGTGTGTCGCAGCGGCCGTTCGGCTATCGGTGCCAGTGTCCGCCGGGCCGCACCGGTCCGTTGTGCGAGCTGCGCGTCGACGAGTGTCAGTCGATGCCGTGCAAGAACAACGGTTTGTGTGTGGCATTGAATCCGTTCGGATTTCAGTGCGAGTGCTTGCCGGGCTATCAGGGCATGTTCTGTGAGATTGCGGTGAATTTGTGCGAGTCGAGTCCGTGTCTGAACGGCGCCACGTGCATCCAGACAAATACGTCGGCGTGGCAGTGCAGCTGTCGATGCGGCTACACGGGCACCCGGTGCGAGCTCGTCGAGAACGAGTGCGCGCACAGTCCGTGCTTGAACGGCGGCACTTGTACCAAGCCGAAGCCGTGCGGGTTCGTGTGCGCGTGTCCCCAAGAGCCGGTCGCCTACTACGGCGCCATTTGCGAGAACCTGGTGCCGGTGGTGTCGCCGCCGCCCGTCTGCATTTACTCACAACAAGAAACGTTGTATTTGCGCGGCACCGCTGATCAACTTGCTAGATTGAGATTCGACGACATTGTAGACAATGTGTACGCGGCCTACAACGCCGAGAACGTAAACAACCGTAATGTGTGTCCTGGTTTATTTTCGTTAATCGGCAACGCTTGCTACCGAGTGCTGTCGGACGCCGACTACGACTGGAATCAAGCGCGCTCTCAGTGTTTAGTGTTGGGCTCGCACTTGGCCTCGTTTGGCTCCGGCGACGAGTTCAACTTTGTGCGCCAGTGGCTGAACGGCGAGCTGACGAACACGCGCGATTTATGGATCGGCGCCCGACAACAATACTCGAACTGGTACTGGCAATCGAACAATACGCTCATAGCGTCGTCGTTTTTGAGCTCGTATTGGGCGCCGGGCAGCCCTGCGTCAAATGCGCAGCAAAACGCTCTGCTCCTAAGACGACAATTCGGCTATTTGATTGCGAACGAGGCGCCCGAGCGACGCGCCTACTCCGTTCTGTGCAAACGAGACGCGTTCCTCTTCGATCAGTCGAACACCAAATTGAGCTTGTTGGAGACGATACGCGCTATTGATAGTAATGGCGCGCCTGTTCTCGCCTACAGGTTTTCTACCAATGTGACCCAAGTAGGTGATACGATTAGTCACGTGTCGACGCCGACGTTGAACACGTATACGTCGATTTTTTCAATGATGCCCATAGACTACGCCAATTTGTTCACCGATCAATCGTACGCGTACTCCAGTCCGTACATAGTCTCGCTGTGCAACGACTTGACTCTAAGTCAAATTGAACAAGTGCGCACCACCATAGTCAACAGTTGGCTGAGCGTGCGTCAAGAGCTCAGAGAGTGCAATTGTTTTAACATTTACACAGTGGCCGTGGACAAGTACACGGGCGCCAACAATCAGATAAACACCCAAGTGACGTATGTGGCCAAGGCGAGAGACTTGATAATCGAAAGCGAGAGCAGTGACGTGAAGCCGAGCTATGCCCAAGTGTATTCGGCGTTGCTGGGCGCCGGATTCAGCCAGTGCGCGGGCAGGAGTAAACGATCGTCGCTGCTGGACGTGGCCGTGGCCCAGTCGATTGTGCAGTCGGACATCCGACAATTAGAGGTCAAGGTCGAACAAAGCATGTACGCCATTCGGCCCGACTGGCTCACTAACAAACGGTCCGTCCGCGTCAACGCCGTCTCCAGCTTGGACGCTGTCGACCTGGCCAGCAAACAGCCCATCACCAAGGTCTATCTACAAGCAAGCGTAGACAATCAAGTGTACGATTTTTACACACAAACAGACTTTGACACCACACGTCTCATTGACCAATTGATCTATCAAAACGAGAACACGTCACTTCATCTCAAAATACTCAACTCGGATCAAATCTATTCGAAAAATTATTTTTTCACCTTTGTCTCAACTCATCGGATACAAGGCGATCACTACGCGTTGCTCCAGAACGCAACACGCCAAAAATTTTTGCACCACTATCCTCAATTTGGCAGCCAAGTGATCACAGTGAACACCACACGACAACAAGAGTACGTGGACAAGAGCAGACAAATATTGTACGGCCTAAATGTGCTAATAAGCATAAATGAGCAGCCGGTCGACAATGTGCTGTCCATGGACCGGAGCATATTCGACCAGATGACCATTGAAGTGAACTCTGGTCTGGTGTACAAACTGAGCGTGCCCAGAGAGGACGCCTATCTCGAGCCATTGGACAAAGCGTTGGTATTGTTCAGCAACATTAAGGTGGTGAGACGGGATTTGGAGCGCATGGAAAGCTTTATGCTGAAGACAATTGAGGAGTATGAGCCCGAGTTGGCCGGCCGCATTCACCTCCTGCTCGCCAGTCAACAAGAGTATGTGGACCAGAGTGGCAAAGCCTACTGGAAGCTGTTCGTGATCACAACACTTAAATCGGACAATTCGTTGGTGGACTTAAGGATGCAGAGCTCCAATATAGTCGGCGAGTTCAAGGCCAAGCTTAACTTTTTGTCCGCCAACGGCAACGAGTACATCTTGGTGGACAGTGTGACTCAACTAATGGACATGAAGAGAGGCTTTAGTGTGTACGTGCAGGGCAAGGTCAACGACATACACAGAAACGTGATACACCAGGCCATAGTGTACACATGGAACATCACTGCCTACCAGACCAAAAACTATGTGGACTACTACGCTAGCAATTACGTGTTCACTTTTGTGACACAGCCGAGACTTGAGGTGGACGTGGCCGGCAATTTGCAGACCAGAATTGTCTACTTTATTTTGTCGAATGGACGGCAGGTTGATCAGGACGAGTTCGAGCTATTGCCCAAAGTAACTTGGTTGCAGGACTCGTTTGTCAAGTTCGACTTGCCCTATTCGTTGTCGAGTGGCAATGACGCCAGTGCCAAAGAGTATGACAGCTTGTACTATGCTGACTTTAACGGCTATGTTGATCCGAGCGATGAGAGCAAGATCAGCGAGCTTGTTTTGAACAAGTTCAGAGAGGTCTATTCGCAGATTGAGTTTATTTCGTTGACATTTACCATGAAAGAGAAGAGAATTGGTGAGCTAGGCAACAATGTGACTAGATTAATGTACTTTTTGGAAGATCAGGACGACAATGTCATTGATTCACATGAGTTTAGACCACCTACTAATGAGATAAATGTAAGCAGTTATTTTAGTTTATTTGACAAAAAATACTACTTATGGAATGAGGAATTATGATGTTTTAACAAATTTATTCAAGTCGGTTTTAGATTAGATTATTATGCTGTTTAATATTAAAATTTAATCCAAGTAGTTTTTGTGGCGGCCACATGATCTTTTTGCCGTTCCAAGTAGTTTTTGTGGCGGCCACATGATCTTTTTGCCGTTCCAAGTAGTTTTTGTGGCGGCCACATGATCTTTTTGCCGTTCCAAGTAGTTTTTGTGGCGGCCACATGAATTTTTTGCCATTCCAAGTAGTTTTTGTGGCGGCCACATGATCTTTTTGCCGTTCCAAGTAGTTTTTGTGGCGGCCACATGATCTTTTTGCCGTTCCAAGTAGTTTTTGTGGCGGCCACATGATCTTTTTGCCGTTCCAAGTAGTTTTTGTGGCGGCCACATGAACTTTTTGCCGTTCCAAGTAGTTTTTGTGGCGGCCACATGATCTTTTTGCCGTTCCAAGTAGTTTTTGTGGCGGCCACATGATCTTTTTGCCGTTCCAAGTAGTTTTTGTGGCGGCCACATGATCTTTTTGCCGTTCCAAGTAGTTTTTGTGGCGGCCACATGAACTTTTTGCCGTTCCAAGTAGTTTTTGTGGCGGCCACATGATCTTTTTGCCGTTCCAAGTAGTTTTTGTGGCGGCCACATGATCTTTTTGCCGTTCCAAGTAGTTTTTGTGGCGGCCACATGATCTTTTTGCCGTTCCAAGTAGTTTTTGTGGCGGCCACATGAACTTTTTGCCGTTCCAAGTAGTTTTTGTGGCGGCCACATGATCTTTTTGCCGTTCCAAGTAGTTTTTGTGGCGGCCACATGATCTTTTTGCCGTTCCAAGTAGTTTTTGTGGCGGCCACATGATCTTTTTGCCGTTCCAAGTAGTTTTTGTGGCGGCCACATGAACTTTTTGCCGTTCCAAGTAGTTTTTGTGGCGGCCACATGATCTTTTTGCCGTTCCAAGTAGTTTTTGTGGCGGCCACATGATCTTTTTGCCGTTCCAAGTAGTTTTTGTGGCGGCCACATGATCTTTTTGCCGTTCCAAGTAGTTTTTGTGGCGGCCACATGATCTTTTTGCCGTTCCAAGTAGTTTTTGTGGCGGCCACATGATCTTTTTGCCGTTCCAAGTAGTTTTTGTGGCGGCCACATGATCTTTTTGCCGTTCCAAGTAGTTTTTGTGGCGGCCACATGATCTTTTTGCCGTTCCAAGTAGTTTTTGTGGCGGCCACATGAATTTTTTGCCGTTCCAAGTAGTTTTTGTGGCGGCCACATGATCTTTTTGCCGTTCCAAGTAGTTTTTGTGGCGGCCACATGAATTTTTTGCCGTTCCAAGTAGTTTTTGTGGCGGCCACATGAACTTTTTGCCGTTCCAAGTAGTTTTTGTTTAGCAAAGAGAACTAATGCGTTAAAAATTAAATTTATTCTAGAATAATTAGCAGAAAGTGAATTTAATAATGTATTTCAGAAAAAATTAAATGGTATAGTAAAAATGTATTTAGCTTGAATACGATTTTTTATTTAAAAAAAAAGTTTTCTCAATAAAATAAATATCTCTAAAAATAGTTTCAGATAATAAATGAAAATAAAAAGATTTAGCTTTTTAATATTTATTTAACTCTAGATTGCTTATTTTTCTTACCGTTTAAGTCCGGAATGAGTAAAAACCTTTTTTAATGCAATCTTATTAGACTCTAGAAATTAAATTAAATTTGTAAAAAAATAATTGAAGTTTTACATTTAAATTAGCCTAAAAGCTGAAGCAAATTTTCCTTTTCAATTGTTTAACCAAAAATTTTTCCAAAACTTTACACCTAAATTAAATGTAAAAATTAGATTTTTTTACATAGAAAATAACTTTTATAAATAAAATTTAAAATTTTAAATAATTTAAAAAAAAATCATTTTTTTTAAGATTTAAAAATATTTTAATGCATTATCGCCTTAATCAATTTAAAAAAAAAAAATATATCAATTATTGTGAAATTGGAAAAACAGGAAAATTTATTTGATTAATTTATAAAACTGGAAAAAAAATCGACTTTGGAATATCGGAACTTCGAGTCAACAAGATTAACACAATTTAATATTTTAAAATACTTTAAGAATTTTCTAGTCATGTCATTAATCTTGAAAAAAAATTGAAAAGTTTTTAGACTTTCAAAAATAAAAAATAAAATCTTTTGACTTTTGAAAAAAAAAAGTCCAGACTTGTGACTTTTAGACAACTCTGGATAAAATAAAAAAAATCCAAAAAAAAAAGTTTAAATTTTTTCACAATTTTATTGAATATTTTTTGACAAGAATAATTCCTCCAAAAAACAAACCATTAAAAAAAAAAATTTAATAATTATTTTTTATCTTAACAGAAAGAGCTAATAAGCCACAAATTCTCAGTGTACGAGCACAGCTCACAAGCTGTTGACGAATTCTTTGTGGCCTACATCAAAGGATGGTACGAAAACACCGATTTACAAATAACCGATTTGATTTCCTTGTTCTTCAATTCAGAAGGTAATCAAATAATAAAATTAAAAAAAAAAAAAAAAAAACTTAAATTTAATTTCAATTTTTTTCCAGTTTTGAACTCAACTAAGCTGAATGGTGAAATTGTGATGATGGAACAATTTCTAAATTCCCACGAAGTGCCATTCTCAAAGATCTACTTGCGAATCAGCGGTTTTACCAGCGTTGAAACAGTCAAGACCATCGGCCGCAGAATGTCCAACTCAAGAATCATCATGGCAAAATCTGGCTCATCAAACACCACATCGGACACTCTAGCAAACGACAATCTTTTGTACAAAGTAAGAACTGTCTTCTTCGAAGAAGCGCTGCCAACTTATTCCAAGCAAGTCTTGAACATAATCAAGCGAGCCTGGTTGTCCAAGATAGACCAGCGTCAATTTGACTCTCAAAATGGCCTGAGAGTGTCTGTGTCCATTGTAAATGTGGCCCACTACATAAACAACTTACAAAGTGAAGTATTAGGCTTCAGCTACACTGTGTCCGTAAATGGCCAGGACCCAGAATCCATACCGATAGCAGAGCCGACCTATGACGCATTCAAAAAAGAGACACAATCTGAACCAGGCGTCCATTTAGTCTTTAGTCCTTACAACGCCTATGAAATTGACCGAGTCTACATTGTCACTGAGCTTAGTGACACTGAGCTCAACAAAGTGCTAAACTCTGTTCTGGCTGAGTCATGGAACGCGATGAACACCCATGTCAAATATGTGGCTAAAAATAGAATTACTGACATAAAGATAATTAAAGATGGTCTAATTACCAAAGAAAACAAGAGGCTGCTACGCGTCTCTTTAACCTACTTGGTAGATGGCAATGTACCCAACCCGATCAAGTTTACCAAGCCGACTGTATCAGACTTGATTCCACTATTGGCCAAGTCAGCGGTTATGGTCTATGATGACATGGCACTTTTGCCACACAACATTGTCATATCTAACTATAACGAGTCCTTGAATGACAGACTCGAGTCGGCCATTGTACAAGCTTATTGTGAAGAAAACCCAGATGTCAACTCGGATGTGTTTTATGTAGAAGTAGACAGAGAAAATAGCAAGCGATCAGTTGACTTGGACAGTGAGGCCCGTGTTGGATACAGTGTTGGCATAAGTGACCAAAGGTTCGATGTGACAGACATTCGAACACCAAGTGCAGAGAGTTTACAAAGAGCCATTAGGGCTCAAGTGCCTGATGTTGTTTTTGATCAAGAATCAGGAGAGCATTTTAAAAAAAGCAAAGAGAGCGCCATTTTGACGGTAAAATTTTTTTCCAATTAAATTTTTGTTTTTTCAAAAAGAGTTTATTTTATTTTTAATTTAGAATAATGTGGCCATAATTGCTGGCTCTGTTGTCGGAGCGATTTGTGTTGTTGCTCTTTTGGGCGTTGTTATAGCAGCTTTAGTCAAACGAAATGTCACCAGGTATAGACCTAGGTCCTCGACAACCACGACACAATACGCCTATGAAAATAGACATTAGTTTAGTTTGAGAAGACAATTACAGATATTTTTTAATTCACGAGCTTATTTTCAATTTTTTTTTAAATGCATATTATTATTTTTGATTTGTTTAGCTTTAGCAAAATTATTTAGATCTATTAACTTTTAAGATTTCGAATTGGGATCGTTTAAATTCTTTAATTTTCTTTAACTTTTAAAGTTTTTTTTACTTAAATTTCAAAGTAATTTTAAATAAAATTATTAAACAAAATTTTTACATTCTTTTTTTTTATTTAATCCTCTATCGTTTAAAAAACGAAATCTGTCATGATTTGAAAAAAGAATGCCGGGTGCAAATCACAAAAATGTGACTTCTTATCAAAGTTGTTTAAAAGTCATAAAGTCACAGTCAAGTCAAGTCTTTTGAAATTTTTGTTCAAAAAAAAGTCTTCGGCCGTCCTATGTAATAATTAAGGTGGCCAAATAAATTTTTTGCCGTCCTATGTAATTAATAAGGTGGACACGTGAATTTTTTGCCGTTCCATCTAGTTATTAAGGCGGCCATTTTTATTTCAAAGTCTTTGAAATGACTTTTCTCAGAAAAAAAAATTTAAAGTCAAGTCAAAATACTTGACTTTGAAAAGACTTTAAATGACTTTTTTTCTTGACTTTTGCTCAAGTCTGCTTCTTATGATAATATTGACACATTCAAGTTTTTTAAGGTTAATCAACAGACTTCTGTCTATAAAGAAAGATAGACATTTCATTTTTAAAAAAAAAATTAAATTAATTTAAATTTTAAAAGTGTTAATTAAAATCCAAAAGAGGGTTTTTTCGATCCTTATTGATACTTCCTTTGCTCTTTGCTCAATAAATTTAATTTTAGACAATTTTTAATACAAATGATAATTATTTTGAAAATTTAATGAAAACAACTAATTAACCTAATACTAAATATGATTCAGATGAAGACTCTGATAATGAAGAAATTGAAGAAACTAACATATACAGGACTTGGAAAAATGGAACAATATGGGTAAGATTGAAAGGTATTAAGATATAGAAGCTGATATATGCTAGTAGCGAGCCGTTTTTTTATAACAAATGTATTGAAACATGGATGGGCCTAGTTCAAAAAGGGTAGATGAGGTTTTATTTAAGTATAGTTATTTTTCGAATTGTATATGAAATAAGATTATAAAAAATCAAATAAAAGTAGATAAATCAATACTAAAATAATACTTTATATGATGATTAAAATAAAACATTATAAACACTTTAATCATATGCTAGTAATTAGGCAATAATTTTTTAAATATTGATAATGTTTTATCTTTTAAGTGATTTAACCTTAATTCTTCGGTTTTTCGGTTTGTCATGGAATTAAATTTATACATTCTTTAATTTTACTAAGCCTATCGTAAGAAAAAGGAACAATTAGAAAGTCATTTATATTTTTTGAACGCGATTGTGACCAGACATTTTCACTCAAATAAGCCTCATTTTGCGTGTGAGTTTGAATGATAGATACTCAACTCTAGTGCATTTTTTTCTGCGTGACAAAATTTTTAAAAAAATTTTAAATTTTTCTTAATGTCAAAATAAATAAAATAAAATTTTACATTTTGAACTATTTTTTAAGTTCGAATTTTTATTTAAATAGGTAAAGCTAGCAAAAACTGTTGGTTGAGAACTTAATTTGACTGACTGACTTATTTTTGTGAATTAGTGGTAATTTACTAATTTTTGAAACTTATAAAAATTGTGGAGTTAAATTCAGAATCAAATAAAATTAAAAATTTCAGGCAAAATAATCAATAAATATTTTTATACAGTTTTTTAGGCTATTAAATCGAATTTTTTTATTTGACTTTTACTCTTAGAATTAAGGCTAATTTTTAATTTTATTTGATTCTGAATTTAACTCCACAATTTTTTTAAGTTTACTCCAGAAGAAATTCGAAATTATTCTAAGAATACAAGTAACCTTTTGCGCTTAATCTTAGTTTAGAGTCAGAAGCCAAGGTTTATTCTAAAAAAAAATAAAAATGTTTTATAACATAGCTTTGATGATATTAGTTCCATATAGAATAGACCCAATATTTGAGATTATTCCAAGAGAAGTCACGAGTTTACGGTATCTTTTTTAGTCAATTAGAATTTTTTATTTAGTTGTTTAACAGCTAAAGTTTACCTAATTTTTTACCCTGTTTCCTGTTTTTTGAATCCATCTGGTCAGTTTTGTGACCATAAAACTGGTTCACTCAATAAATATCTTGTCACATCAATTAAATCTTGGTCATGTCCAAAAAATCCTGGTAGCGGTACTAATCTGATTGGTCATAAGATTGTTGACCAGTAAAGTAAGACCTATTTAGATAAAATTATTTAAATTTTGGACTACTTTTTTTTATTTAATCTTTTTTTGAACCAGTCAATTAGTAGAAAAAAGGAAATTTTTAGAAAATAAAAATCAAGCTTTATGAATTGTTGTTATCTGATCTGTCAAGTAATCTATTCATTTGGCAATATTTGCAGTAAATATTAAAAATTTTGAGCGATTTACTGCTGTCTGGCAACTCAGATTACACTTTCAAACAAACTGAATTTAGATTATGTGATAATTCAATAATTTTTCCGACATGAACAATAAAATTTTTTTTTCCCAAAAAAAACTAGTTACATGGTACAAATAAATTCTAATTGAAAGTAAAAAAAAAACAAACCATTCTGTTATCTTTTTATTTCTATGTTCAAACATGTAAAATACGATTATTTTAAAATATTATAAGGAATATTTAAAGATTGGTTTGATCGGATCAATAACCAATCGTTTGTAAAATATCAGAGTAATAATTTAAATTCAAGTTTTTGTGTGAAATTAAAAAAATTTTTTTTCGGTTTTTACATTTCTTCATCTTCGCTTTCCAAGGCCTCCTAAAATTTTTAAATTTTTAAACCAACAATTTCACAAAAATCAAAACTCTTACTTTGGCATATTTTTCGGCTTCTTCAAATACTGGTCTTGGAACCAGTTGAAATTTATTGTCAGAAACTTTTCCAACCCAACCCATTTCTAGCTCAAAATGCTTATCTTTAATCTCATCGTGAACAGTGTATATCCTAAATTTAAAATTAAAGCCATCTTACAAATTTAAATACTTTTCACATACACTTTTGCCGCTTCTTTGACCAAATCTTGACATCTCATTTCCTTGAACTTGAAAAAAATTTATTTATTTTAGACAATATTTTTTCAAAGTGCAAACCTTCAATTTTTCCAATTCAGTTTTGGCATTTTGAGAAGCCTTTCCGGTCGCAACTCCAAAATACCCCTAAATTAATTATATTTAACTTAAAATTATAAAAAAAAAAAAATGTACATTGCAGATTCCAGAAGGTTCAATTGCATAAAGTTGAGGTTTATCGTTTTCATACGAAGCCAGAATAACTGATACACCAAAAGGTCTGATGGCACCATAAAGTGTATGAGCATGCATGTACATTGAGAGTCTATCAGCCAAGTACTTAAGAAAAATAAAGAAAAAATTTACGAAAATCATTCGGTTTATTACTTTAAGAGGGATATTAGAGCCATAGTTGGATTTGTAATTGGTCGCTTCTTCCCGGGCGATGTTTACTAAATTTCTTGAATCTGCCAGCAAACCAGCTACAGTCTTTAAAATATAAAGATAGGATAATTTTTTCTATTTTAGCTAATTTACCATTCCAATGTGTTGATCAATTATAAAAACTCGTTTGTTACTTCCAGGTTCGTGGAGTTTGGATGTAACAATCTTTTCTACAGCCAAAACTACACCATCTTTGCAAACAACACCGATTGCTGATCTTAAAATAAAAATGCTTTCTATTTACTATTTTAAAATTTTTTAAAATTTTTACCCGCTTGCTTCAACCGCCTTGTTTGCGTACTCGACTTGGAAAATTCTGCCATCCGGAGAAAATTGAGCAGCTGACAAGTCATACTAAAAAAAAAAATTAGCTTTGTAAAATATTTAACTCTTGATTTTCTTACACCAGTGCCTATAGAACTCATTTTAGTTTAGTTTTAAGTTTATTTGGTCTAAAATTAATTAATTTCTTTATTAAATTAAAGTAAAATGAAACAAAAACGTAAAAATTTAATTTTCAAAATTTGATTTGTAATTGGTTTAGTATTATTAGACATTTAGTTATGTAAAACTAAATTCATAAATGTATTAGTCGAGTAATAAAAAATTATTTCGAATATCATGCTTTTTAAAAATTTATTTTTCATTTTAAAAAGCAAAACTTTTGTCTCAAAATTTTCTTAACTAAAATTTTAAAATAAATTTTTCATTTCAAAATTTATTAAAAATTCAAAAACCAAATAAAATTTACATCAAATTTTAATTCTTAAAATTTTTAAATTTTGAAAAGAAAGATTCAAATTGGGTAAAATTTTTTTAGAATCTAAAAATAAAATTTAATCATGTGATCAACTAAGCACAACCCTAAAAATTGGTTCATATCTTCCTTTAAATATTTTCATATACATAAAACATAAGAAATTCATTTAAAAAATAATAAAATATAATTCAATAACACTTTATTTGATGGGAGTGTCATTGACCATTCTGATCATCAAGAGTAGAGTCAAACTATTTTTTAAACAAAACAAGAATTTCCATAAAGGTTATAAATTTTTGATTAACAATTAAGCTTTTAAATAATTTTTTGAAAATTTAAAGGTTTTTTTTTTCTTAATGAGTAAAAAAAAATTAAACAATTAAAATAAAGTCGATACAATTGAATTAAGAAATTTTGATGTAAACGTAAAAAAGCCAATTTAAAGACCAAGATGAACAGAAGAGACTCATTGACAATCACGAAGCAAAGATATGAAAAATCAAAAAGAAACGAGTCGGGAATTTTAAGAGCATCAAATTCACAATTTGATGTAGTCACCCAAAATATCCCTCAAAAAAGTACTCTGAATGATACAAATGACCCTTTGGTGCCAACAGGTTCTAGAATGCTAATATCCAACATCTACATTCCAAGTCAAAATAATAGCCATTCTCAACCAAGTTCAAGAACAAATCTTAATTTGGATTCTTCTAAGGAAAATCAAATAGGAAGAGTGATCAAGAGGAAAGATAAAAAAAAGACTAAAAAAGTTCCAGAAGTGAATTTAAATGAACGCAATGATGCTTCAAATTCACAATTTGATTTAGTCACTCAATATATCCCTCAAAAAAGTACTCTGAATGATACAACTGACCCTTTGGTGCCAACAGGTTCTAGAATGCTAATATCCAACATCTACATTCCAAGTCAAAATATTAGCCATTCTCAACCAAGTTCAAGAACAAATCTTAATTTGGATTCTTCTAAGGAAAATCAAATAGGAACAGTGATCAAGAGGAAAGATAAATTTTTTCGTCGAAACATCTTGCTTAGTTTAATGGAAAAAAAAACTCATAATCCATTATCAAATAAGCCAAGACCATTGTGTCTTTATGATTTTTTAAGTCTATTTCAAAAATATTATCTCGCTTTATTTATCCCTAATATAGAACACATATTCGATTCTACTGTTAACAAGAAATCAAATCCCACGGCAAAAAAAAGTGATCGTAAATCAAAGAGACCTAATATCCAACACTTGAATGTAAATAAAGTAAAAATTCCAAATGAATATAATTATAAAAATGACAGTGAATTGAATTATGATGAGATTGTTTTCACTGAGCCCGGTCAAGCATATTCACAATGTTTAAAAATGTTTGGAAAGATGACTAAGAAAATGAGAAGAGATTTTTTTTTTGGTGAGGAAAGTTTTATTTTTGTAAAATGACAGAATCTTTCACCGAATCGTTAAGAATACTATTTATTTTACCAAAAAAATAAAAGATTTCCTTTTTTATTAAATCCTTTTAAAATTTTTTGTTTTTTTTATCCATTATTAAAACATTTTTAAATTAATCATTCATCTTAGAAATACTTTCAATCCTTAAATTTTTTAGGACGTTTTTGACAAATATATTAAATTATAATAAAGCTTCTTTTTATTTAACAAAAACATTGAAGTCAAATAATTACAAAAACTATATTTTTATATTTTGATTTATTATTTTAAAAAATTTAGTTAGAAATATTTTACATACAATTATTACGACATGATCATTGAAATATACGTATAAATGGTAAAACATAAAAAACCCAAGAAAATGAATTTTACCACCCGGCTCAAGAAAATCAAAATAAATCAGGTAAAATATGGCAAATTAATTTTTGAATTAAAAACAAATAAAAATTATTACAAAACCTTTTTTTGGGCTTTTGATATTTACAATTTTTTATCTAAAAACTTGATAAAAATGTTCGATATTTTATGTTATTTACCAATATAATATATATTTTAAGTTAAAAATAGTAAATTTCAATGATCATAAACACTATAAATCAAGTAAATTTAATTATTTTCAATTTAAAAAACCTTGTTAATATAAACAGATTAAAATATATGCATTTTTAAGCATTCATATTATTAATTTATTTTCCATCAAGATTTGATTGAAACAAGAAATTTTGATGGAAAAAAGTCCTTTTCTTATGTATTTGCTTTCAGATCGGTTAAGATCTTTATACATGTATACCTTTTTAGGGACCTTTTTAGGGAATAAAAAATGCATTTTTTATTCCCTAAAAAGGTCTTGTCAAGATGGAAGACAAATTCCTTTTGTTTATAAACTCGATCCAATCTTCATTCCAAATGTTCATAAAATAGATAGAAAAATAGAGAATTTTTATTTTAGGGAAACATAATAGAGGCTTTGTGGGCTAATAGTCTTTGAACAGAAAGCTGGGGTCAACTTCAGTCTATATTTTTGATAAAATATTAATTTTTTTGGGTAAATGGTTACTTTTTTCTTTTATTAAAAAGAAATGATTTTTTTTTCAAAAAAAAAATAATTAAAGTGAAGATAGTAAGAAAAAATCATGTTTTAGGTTTATTATTAAAATTTTAATGTTAAATACAACAAAGTAATTAACTAAAATAAATTAGTCGATTATAAATTTCATCTATGATTTTTGTTAATTTTTCGTGGTTTAAAAAAATTGGTTGTGTTTTTTTGCCAAAATAATTTGATATTTTTTTTAAATAAAATTTCCAAGAAAATTTCAAAAACTCTAAAAAAAAGAACAGAGCTTACATATTTGATTAAAAAAGTCATTAAATTTAAAAATTAATAATTCAAATTTTTTTAACTTAATGATATAAAAAAGAAACTTAAATTTTTTAGAAATATAAGTAATTAAATAATTGATTGATTTTAAAACTTGATAATTTGATCGAAAAATTTATCATGGCCAGCAGTAGTTTTTTGCTGTATGTGAATATTCATTAAACTTTAAAAGCGCCAAATTTCGAATTAAAAGGTTCAAAAAATGAAAAAAAAAATTTTATTAATTAAAATTATACTATGATCGAAATCGAAATAAAACAAGATGACACTTACTACTGGTTGGTATTTACAATTTTTTTTAGTGTTGTAGCAGTGATCGGTGCAGCCTTGTTTGTAATTAGCTACAAAATAATGTTATGTCTAAGAAAGAAACGCCTTGGTGAAAAAGCATTACTTCAAAAGAACCGAGCATAGACAATATTTAATTTTATTTAAGAAAATTTTTGTAATAAAGCAAATAAAAAAAACAACTAGCAGTCTACTTCAGATTTCCAATTACAAACTTTAAGTCTGTCATCAAAATAAAGTCCTTTGTTACAAGTGTTTCGTTTGCTCGCTTTTCCCATAAAACAGGTAAAAAACGAAGCACAATCTTTCACGTCTCGAATTAGTTCACCGTCTTCTAAATTCTCACATCCACGATTATGTATATTCAATGAATTTATCTGAAAGAAAAGCTTCTTATTCGTGGTCATTGCCAATGTGGTTGTATCCAAATTTTTGCCTCTATTATCCAGCAACATTTTCATACTATTTAATAAAAATTTTCTATCAGGCATATTTTTATTATTTAAATATTGTTTTAAAATTTTTTCAAGTTCTTTTTTGTCCAGATCACTACTTTCGTGAATTCTCATCATAATTTCATTTAGCTGCTCCGAATCGCTTATTTCCTCGATTTGTTTCTCGCTTTCTGATACAGTCTGAAAAGTGGTAGTTTCCAATTTTTTAGTTGTAGATCTTGTTCTGTTGAGTTTCCGCATAGGCTTTTTTGACAATGAAATTGTGGCAGTCGATGTACTGTGTTCAATGTTTTCAATTATTGGCTCCAAGGTAAAAAAATTCCATTTTTTAGATTTTTTGAGATAATCGTCCACATCTGGATCTGTTACTTTAGGCAATGGTAGACACTTTTTTCTGTCCAGATTCTTCAAATTTTCCAATATGCTTCTGGTCAATGGAAAAGAGTCTTCGGAACAGAATCCACTGAAATCATCTAAATCAATGCTCCATATCATAGCACCTGCTAAACAATGTCTGGTGACATAGTTGACTTTAATCTTAACACTTTCCGAGTCATCATAACCAACCCATTGGTTTTTTTTGTAAGCATATGGAACTTGATGTTCCCCTGACCAAGCTCTGGTCCAGTTATCTTCTTTCAAGTACTTGCAAATTTCGAGACCATAGGACAAAAAGCCGAACTCCCTAGTGGCATTGCCAGGTACTCCCTCACCAACACTAGCACTTCCAAACGATCGCTCACTCTTTTCCTGTACGGTAAATGAACGACCGTAAAATGGTATGCCTAATACTAATTTTTCTAATGGCACACCCAAAGTTTGGTACAACCGAACTGTCCAGTCAACAGATAGCTTTTGATCGTCCTCACTGTCTTGACTTGAAGAATAAAGTGGACTGTTGTGACCAAGTTTTTTATCCCAAGCACCTTTACTAAAAAATTAAAATAGTTTTTTTTTAATTTTATAAAAAATACCATGATAATCATAGCTCATAATGCTAATAAAATCAAGATATGATACTATATTCTCTATTTCGTATGCTTTAAGAATGGTGAATTTTTCTGCTGCTACAGCAGCTGATAACAATAATTGTTCCTTCCTAGCTGCTAATGCTTCATTGTAAAAGGCTTCTCGTAATTCCTTAATTTTTTTCAAATAAATATTAATAGACTCAACAAAAAAACATATAAAAAATTATTTTATTTTAAATTTTTTAGTATTTTTGAAATAAGTTTTTTTCTCGGTTTATTACTTTGACTAGATAACTAAAAGATCTGTTGTCGGTTTCCTTGCTGCCTTCTCTTTTTGCTGGGAATTCCCTTTTAGAATAAATTTTTATTGAAAAATTCTTTTTTTTCTTTAATTAAAAAACCAACCAGTCCAAATCTAAAAATTAAAAATTTAAATTTTAAATAAAAATATCATAAATCGTTTCATTAAATACTAATTAAATTCAAAAAGTAAAATACACTTTTTTCTTAATTTGAAATTAAGTCGTTTAATCTTTTTTTATAGTAAAAATACGATCGTTAATAAATATTTTTTTCAATTACATTAGAAAGCTAAATTGATTTTCCAAAAAAATTATTTTTGACAACACATCTAGAGAAAAGCTCCTATTTGAATTTTTCATTTTTTTTCAAAAAATTATTCTTCAATTTTAGGCACCGTTCATTTTGATTTAAAATAAAATAAAAAATAAAAATTTTCTTATTTACAAATAAAAATGAAAATGTAGAATTTTTTGTCAAAAATTTTAAAATTATAAGTTTTGAAATAATATTTTTCAAATATTTAAAATAACTTCATCATGTAACTGTTAGTCAAATAAAAAATTTTATCGCTTAGACTCTAAATTCTAATAGTAATACATTTTTTTGGATAATTCCGTATCATGATTTGCTCGTAATCACTGGGTTGTTAATTATTGAAGGTCAAAAAGTCCAACAAAAACTTTGTGTACACAAGATTTTTAGAATGGTCAGGAAAATTATTTAATAATTAAAAAATTTGGATCTTTATTTAATGCACAATATTACAAACTTTATGATCATCAAAAGATCACCGGAAAAAAAGATTCCTGTGTGGTATCAGAATCAGAGAAATTCTATGAAGATGGAACTTTTAACTTGGCCAAAAAAATAGAAAAGTAGATTGCTATTAAAGGCAATTTTTTCGATGATTGAATTTTTTTTAATTTTTTTGTCCCAAAACAAAAATCTTTCCTTCAGGTCTAATTATTAAATTTAATTTTATAAATCTGAAGAACAATTTCTCAATTTTTTTTCTGACATTGAATGATTTAATTACATTTAATTAAATTTTTTTTAGTTTTTCAATTAAAGTTATCAGATAAATATTTACAAATATTTTTAACAAAAATTTCATTTTTAAAAATTTAATTATTAGAAACGATTCTAAAAAATATTGATTATTTTTTACCTAGTCCATCGAATTTCCATTTCCTTAGAAATTTCACAACACTCTTAATGAAAGTGTTCCTATATGTCTGATTAGTGGCCATGTCCGAGAACGGGCCAGATCCCATATTCCAACCGCCCACCGCCAATAAAGTTTTCAAAGTCGGATTTATTTTTTTCATATTATTAAACTCTTCATAACGACCTTGAATAAAACAAAAACAAAATTTTTTAATTAAAATTTTTAACAAAATTTAATTTTTTAAATTTTAAAAATGTGAGAAAATTTTTAAAAAAATGTATTAATACTAAATTACCGACAAATTTATCATGACTCTCATCGTTCCATTCAAACGACTTGATCTCATAAGTGGTAGTATTAATTGAGGCAAAAGCGTAGATGTAATGAGTGCACAGAAATGGATCGAGGTCGGATGGCACAAATTTTGTATTGTTCGGTCTGTACTGAGCCCAGTTGGTCATGTAACAGACCAATTTGAACGAGTCTTGTTTAGGACTTCGCCACAACAAATAACCCCCTCTTACATTACCAGCTACAATCAAACCCCGCTGTTAAAATCACTATCTATCGAATTTAATTTAAATTTACCTTTGGTCAAATATATCAATAGAGTCAGTAAAATAAAAGTTAACATTTGGTTGGACATGCTTAATTGTGGAGAGTTTTTCTTTCCAATTTATCAAAGGAAAACAGTTTGCATCAATTGTTTTTATTCAAATATTTTTATCTCAACCAAAAATTGATCACCATTTTTAGGACAAAGTTGCAACATATCTCTAAGGATTATATCTTATTTACTTTTAAACGCTTCTATTGTTTGATTATTCCTAGCACAAAACTATTTATTTACTCTATTAAATCTTTGTGTGAAATGGACTTAGCGAAGCTTTAGTCCATAAAAGAGAATATCTTGATAAGCAAATAAGTAAATAGAAAATGATAGGATAAAGTAAAAAAAAATCTATATTTTTTTTTTTATTTGAATTTAAATAAATTCATATAATTTATTGATATTCAAATATTTATATGAATTTATTCTCCTCTTTCCATCATCTTTTGACGTTTTAGCTTCTTTTTGGACTCTTTCTTTTTGGTCGGCTCCTCAACATCGCTTGGCTTCGGGACAACTGTTTCTTTTTCGGTCAAAAAGATTTCTATGTGGCACGGACTTGATTTATATGCTGAAAAAAAAAAAAAAACATTAAACAAAAAAATCAGGTTATGTTGACAAAAAAAGACACTTACGGTTAATTCTACCGTGAGCTCTGTACGTGCGTCTTCGGGTCTTTGGAGCTTGGTTAACTTGGACATGATCAACAACCAAGTGATCAGCATCTAGACCCTGAATGAAAAAATTTAAATTTTTAATAAATAACTTTTATTTAAAATAAATCATTTACTTTGACTTCAGCGTTAGCTTCGGCGTTTTTCAACAATTGCAAGACAAAGTCGGCTGACTTTTCTGGCCATCTACCTTGACAGGCTCCCCATTGTTTGCACTAGAAAAATTTTTTTAGATTTTTTTCTCCCAGTGAGAAGCTGGTAGTTTTACTTGAGCTTTTCTTCCGACACCACCATTGAATCTTTTGAATGGAACGATCTCTTTGTGTTCCATGACATTTTTCAAGAATTTGACGGCCCGTCTCAACGGCATGCGTTGGATAGCACGGCCGACTTCTCTGGTGTTTTTAAAGTGGACTCTCAAGTATGATCCGCGAGCTTTTACGGATTTTGCTGGATTTTCTGGCTCTCTTGAGTAACGAGTCATTTTCTACACCTTATATTTCTAAACAAAACACCAAATTTTTATATCAAGACCTACAAGACCAATTGTCGAATATTTACTAGTCAATAGTATTCGATGATTTACAGGTATTGATTAGATAAAAAAGGATACAAATAGGTAGATAAATGCAATTAAAAAATAGAAACAAATAATAATTCAGATGCCTTCAACTTGAATCAAAAAAGTACATTGAGAGCAATTTTTTTTGGTTAAAAATTTGAAAGCATTGAATGTGTATAGAGAGTGAATGCAAAAAAAGTTGCATGCAATTCTTTTTGCTTGTTGGTTGCAATTAAAATTGCTCTAAAGCTTACTTTGCTTAACAAAGTACTTAATTTTAAATTTTAAATTTTTTTCTAAACATGTAGCCGAATTTGGATTAGTTGGAAGTTAAGACTTTTATTTTGGCGTATTCAAAGGCATATTAAAATTGTCGATGCTTAAATATTTACCAAGATTGCACTAAAATAATTTGCCAATTTGGTCATTTTTTTATAAAAAATGAGTTTTTTTTTTCTAATATTTTTCTAAATTTTTTGCTTGGTAAATTTTTTTGGTCATGTAGCCTAATGGCACATGATTTGAATTATTATTGGAATAATTTATCCAAAATTAAATTTTATTATATAAATTCCAAAAATCAAAATATAATTTGCTATCACACCCTTGAAAAAAAGACTGCTTTTGATTTTGCCAAATTTGCCTTCTAAAATGTTTGCTATCAGAAATTTTGGAACTAATGCCCTTAAAGTAATTTGAATTTTTAACTATTGATGTTGTTTTAAAAGTCAATCAATTAGTGTTCTCGTAATTTGGTCTTAAAAAATATTTCCAAATTGAGTACAACAACAGACTCTTCAAATCGTTCATTATACAATTTCACTGACGAGGAAATTCAACTCAAGGAAACAGGTATTTTTTTCTTAATGATAATTTGCTTCAAAAAGTTTTATTTTTTTGATTTTATTTAATTTAATTTTGTAGATTTGAAGTAAGGAAAAATTAAAAACAGATTACTTATTTCTTATTTTTTTTTTTAATTTATCTGTTCCTTGTAAATTTAGATCAGAAAAAATTAACTGAAAAACTTAAAAATTAATTTTTATGTTATTTTAGTTTTTTTATTTAATATTATAAAAGTTTTAAAAATTTTAACCCAAATTTAGAGCTTTCAGTTTTAAGCTATTTTGGGAAGTAAGAAGAAATCAGGGAATTAGGTAAAAATAAGAAAAGAAAAAATTTTATTTTAACTAAATTGTAACAGATTCAATAAAAAATTAATTTGATTTAATTTGTTTTATTGTTACGGATTTTTTATGATCGATATTTTTTAAATCGAAATTTTTAAACTTAAACTTAAATTATTTTGGATTTTTTGGTAGAAAAAATGACAAGATGATTTTACAAGAAGATTAATTCATTTTTTTCATTTTATCATATTGTTTAAATAATTTATCAAAGCAAAATTTTGCCAGAATAGAAAAAAAAAGTTAAAAAAAAAAAGAAAGCAAAAACTTAATTTTGTAGAAAAATATTAATTTTTTAATATTTATTTTTTAGAAAGAATTTTTGCTATTTTAATATTCTCCATCTTTTTTTTTCAAAAATCAAAAATTTTTTTTAAAACTTTTAACTGAAATTTAGGTTGCAAAATTGCATATTAATGTCAAAAAAGTTCAAACTAAAAAATTTAACAAAATATAATTTTATTTATCAACTTGATTATTATTTTTATGAAAATCATGGTAAAAAAAATTTGGAACGAACGTTTGTAAAATTAAAATCTTAAAGAATAAATTAAAAGTAAAACAAGTCGTTCCAGAGTTTCTTAAATCATTCACTTCAGTTAAATATCAAATTTAAACTAGTGTTGGATTCCGTGAGTGGAGGCCTCAAGACCACCAAAAGTTGATGTTGGAGGTTTTGATGGTTGCGAGGAAAAAGTATTTTTTTCTCTAAAATTAAACGATTTTTCTTATACTCAATTCATTTCTTTATCAAATTTTCATATTTAAATTTTTTAAACGGTTTGTTTTCACTCTCGGCCATCAAAACGGCCAACATCAACTTTTGGCGGTCTAGTGGCCGCCTCTAATTTAAACCACCTTTTAAAAAAAAATAAAATCAATTTTAAAAAATTCAGTTCGATGGTGGGCGGTTAACCCACAATTCTTTTTATTTTAACCTTTTTTATATTTTAGCTTTTCTACGACAATAAAAATTATTGTTTATACCTTTTTCTTTAATATTTTCATTATTATTTCAATATCAAATTATCGTATATTTTTTTTTATTTTCAACTTTTATTGACAAAGATTTATCATTTTTCACCCAAAATTCAGTTAAAAAAAATGCAAAATCTTTTTTTTATTTAAAAAAAATAAGGAGAGAAAAAAATTTCAAGAATCATTCTTTTTGGGCTTTTAAAATTTTACCATTTTACGTAAATTGGCGTTAACAAATGGTGAATTCTAATTATTAAATCAACAAACTCTAAAAAGAGTTTTTTTTTAATTAATTTAACTAATTAAGTATAATTCATTAAAATTTTAAAGTTTGTATCTAACAATTAAATAGCATGGCGCTACTTAAAAAAATAAAAAAAGAGTTTAACTTCTAAATTTTTTTAAATAAAAATTTAAATTACATTGAATTGTATATAATCGTAAAATGAATTAAATTTAAAATACCAAATAGACAAAGTTCATGGGTATTGTGAAATTCAAATACAAATTGAACAAAAATTCTTCCTTTTTTGATAAATTAAAATTAATATAATATACTTAAAAAAATACTGCAACAAAGTGCAATATACTTTGTTGCACCTTTATTACCTAAAATGAAATCACTATTTAATTTATTTAGTAAATTAAACCAATAATCAATTTAAATCTTATTGATATTTTATTTTTTGTTTTTTATTTTTTATATTAAAACATGATAAAAATTATTATAAGTAAAATAGGTGCAACAAAGTGCAACTGAAATTTTTGTTGCAGTATTTTTTTAAGTATACTTTATTAACTTTAACTCAGACTTGTTTATAAGTCACAGTTTTAAGTCTAAGTCACAAAAATTTAAGTCAAAGTCATGACTTGACTTGACTTAAGACTTGTGACTTAAAAACAACTCTGCTTTAACTTTAATTCATCAATAACGGAATAATTTTTGTTCAATTTGTATCTGAATTTCACCATACCAAGTTCATGTTTAAAAGAATAATAATTTTTTTGAAAGCAAAATTTTTAAAATTTATTTAAAACAAATTAAATTGAAAAAATTAGTTTCTCGATTGGCCCGAGAAAAAATTGAACCAAAAGTGAGAGAAATGGAACAAAAAGGAGACGTTTTGCCAGAAATACGTCAACTGATGTTTGACAATGGCGTAAGTTTGAAACAAAAAATGGGACAAAATTATTTTATTGAATTTTGAAATCAGCTTATGGGCATTGAAATACCGGAAGAGTACGGCGGAGCTGGATTAAATTTTTTTAGTTCTATAATCGCAATTGAAGAATTTGCCAAAGCCGATTCAGTTATCGGCGGTCTAGTTGATTTACAAAATACTGTTGTTAATACACTTTTGATGCACAATGGTTCTAAAGAACTGCTTGATAAATACTCTCCTAGACTAGCTAAAGACACGGTAGGTTACCAATTTTATCTTAAAGCTCTTCGCTGAGTCCAAAGCTGAAATCAAAATAGAATAAAATAATTGCGTCAATTACTAATAGCAAATAAAAAATAAAAAATAATAAATAGTTAATGGGTATAGAAATACCTAGCAACTATGGAGGTACAGAAGGTTCATTTTTTTCGTCAATTCTCGTTGTCGAAGAACTAGGTAAAGTCGACGGAAGCATCAGTGTCATGTGTGACATTCAAAATACTCTGATTAATACATTGCTAATGCAGCTTGGCTCTCAATATCTAAAAGATAAATACTTGCCTCGCTTGGCTACTGACATGGTAAAAAATTAATTCTAAATTTTAATCAATTTTGGCTTAAGCTTTATTTTTGTTTTGATTAAATAAAAAAAAAAATTGAGTTTTAATTTTAAAAAGATTGGAAGTTTTTGTTTGTCCGAATCGGACTCTGGTTCAGACGCATTTGCCATGAGAACAACAGCGACTAAAAACGGAGATTACTACACAATAAATGGAACCAAACTTTGGATATCCAATTCAAAGCACGCTGGAGTTTTTTTTGTCATGGCCAATGTAAATCCGAGTTTGGGCTATAAGGGAATAACTTGTTTTGTGGTCGACCGTGATACACCAGGTCTGACCATTGGAAAAAATGAGGACAAACTCGGCCTTTTGGCCAGCTCTACTTGTGCTGTTCATTTTGATGGCGTAAAAGTTCATGAAAAGAATATTCTTGGTGAAGTTGGCCAAGGATACAAATACGCTATTTCAATATTAAACGAAGGCAGAATTGGCATCGGAGCTCAAATGATTGGATTGGCACAGGGTTGCTTTGACAAAACAGTTGCTTATACTCGGGATCGAAAACAGTTTGGTCAACGAATTTTCGACTTTCAAGGAATGCAGCATCAAATTTCACACATAGCTACTCAATTGGAAGCAGCAAGACTTCTTGTTTACAATGCTGCTAGACTCAAAGAAGCCGGGAAACCTTTCATTAAAGAGGCTGCTATGGCCAAATATTTTGCCTCAGAAGTAGAAAAAAAATTTTTTTTTTATGAAAATTTTTTATTATAAAATTTTAAAGATTGCCTGTCAAACAACTAGTAAATGCATTGACTGGATGGGTGGCGTTGGTTATACCAAAGATTATCCCATTGAAAAATATTATCGAGACTGTAAAGTTGGAACTATTTATGAAGGAACGTCAAACATTCAATTGAACACTATTGCTAAATTAATCGATGCCGAATTTAAATAAACAAATATTTCTTTATCGAAAAAATTATTTTAAAATTTTATTTTTAATAAAAAATTTATTAAAAATCTGCTCTTTATCTTTTTGTTTATTTGACATGTCATGCTTAACATTGGTTCTCTACTTTCAAAATAATTTCTGCGTTAAGAAGACGAAAAGTAGATGGACCTCGAAAAAAGTTGAAGAAGTTTTAGAGGTATTCTTTTTTTGTCCAAGTTTTAGAAAGGATCTCTTGTAGTAAGCTTAGGTAAAATAGATGATGAATATTAACACGAATAATTTGAAGCGAGTTATCCAGAATTGGATAATGGTTCAGATTAAGACTTTATTACACTGTATTTCTTTTTTTTTTTCAAAAATTTTAATTTAATTTAATTGATTTAAAAAGATAATATTTACTATTAATAATTGTTTTTTCAAATTAACAAAGGTTATTTCCTGATATTCACTTGATCATCAAATCGATATTGTGTAAAATAAAAATAAAAAGAATTTATAGATTCCTCGCTCATATTTAGTCGCTTGTCGTCTAAAATTATTTTATATTTTGATGAAACTCTTTCCGAGTCACATGAATTGCTATCAAAGTAAATTTTTTTCAGAAACATCTACTTAAAACATTTACTTGCCAAAAACAGTGTTTTTGATTGAAAATGTTTTATTAAATTAAAAATTATAAAGAAATATTATACAAAGATAACACATTACAAAAACTTTTTTTTGGTTTTCAACTAAAAAATTTAATAAAAATTTTAAAATTGGAACAATTTTTTTAAAAAATGCGAAAAATGCGGTCGTATTTTTGCGTAGTCTCTGGTCATGTTACACGATCTTTAAAAAAACTTAGAAAAAAATTAATCGCGGTCCAAAATTTCTACGTCAAAATTTTATGTCTTAAGAATTAAGTTAGAAATAGCAATTTATTTAATAGTTTTAGTTTGATTTGGTCATTTTGGGCATCAGAAATTGATCTTAAACTTCAAATTGTCTATAATTTAAGGTTTAATACAATTAAATGTCTTTCAATAAAGATATGGAGTCTAAAACTCAAAACATTAGGAAACGTTAACAAATCTTTAAAAGAATCAATTTTAGATTATTATTTTCCTTGTTTTAATGCTTTCTCAAAAACTTATCAAAAGAATGTAACTCAGCCAAATTCTATAAAATCATACCCTCAAGAATGAAGTCAAATAACTTAAGAAATTTTTTTTAAAGTTAAGTCATTTGACTTGACTTGACTTTGAATTGACTTTATTTCAAAAAATTTCATTTTCGTTTTCGAAAGAATTTGATAACAAAAATCTTTCTAATATCAGTGACTTGACCAAAGAAAAAAAAACTTTAGTAACTGAATTACGCACAAGTCTGTCCAAAAATTTAAATCCCCCAAGCAATATTTAAATAAATCATTATCTACTGGAAAATGTATCTTTTAAAAACAACTAGTGTTGGGTACCGTGAATGGCCACTAGACCTCCAAAAGTTGATGTTGGCCGTTTTGATTGCTGCGAGGGAAAAATTCTTTTTTCTTTAAAACTAAAAAAATTTTTCTTATACTCAATTCTTTTCTCTATTCTTTTCGCTTCCTGGCCTACATCAACTTTTGGCGGTCTAGTGGCCACTCACGGTACCCAACACTTAACAACATCCATCAAAAAAAGCGAAAAAAAATGCACCTGGTTTAAATAAAATGATGGGAGTTTTTAAATAAAAAGGATGTTTGATAAAAATCAAATGACGTAATCTGAATATTTTCAAAGAATACCATTTGAAATACCAAACTAGATTATAGTAGTGAGAATATTAATTTTGGCTTCGAATGCTTTTGTCACGATAATTTTGTTACACTTTTTAAAAATATAAATTTAGCACGAATTGTGATATTTTTATTTAAAATAAAATTTGTAAAAATTGAAAAAAAAAATTTATCACACTTTATAAAAAGTTATAAATTAGTTTATTATTCAAATGGATCTTAGAATAAAATATATACCTAATAATAGGCTTGAAAAGTCAAATATTGAAATATAAGAAAATTCAAATCACGATGGACATGACTTATTTATTTGCTTATACAATATCTCAAATTTTTAAGTTTTTTATTACAATCTTGACATTTTTATAATCAAATTTAAAAAATGTGTTCGAAAGGAACAAAAAGACAAAAAATAGAATTAATATGCCTAATATATACCTTTGTAAACTTATTTGTTATAAGTCTAGGCAAAGTTCTGGAACGGATTATCTTCAACAGGCTATATAAGTTTGTAAAGTCTTGAGTTTGGACTTTAGGGATTTAAGCCAAGAAATAAACAAAACAATTTAATTTAGTTGATAGTTTATTAAATGGAATCCGAAATTATAACAATAATGTAGTGGTTTAAATAGTGGCTAGAACATGAGCTTCAGTTGCAGTTAATTCAAGATTAAATAATAAGTAAGACATGTCAAGACTAGTGTTGCGCAGCGGTCGTGAAAAGACTGGTCCTAAACGGACGATCTAGACCGTTTGAGGGACCGGTCTTTCTAAACGGTCTCAAAAAAACCGTCTGAAAAGACCGGTCTTGCGGTCCGTCCGTCTGATGAGGACCGGTCTGAATTGTAGCAGTCCAGCAAATAGACCGGTCTTGACCGGTCTTTTAAGAGAAAATTGATTTTTTAAATTTTTGTTGTTTTGGATATCTGGTAGAATTTAAATAAAATATATGTTTATTTGTTAGTGTGATAAACCAGTAAAAAAAATTTTTTCTTTTAATATATTTATTCAAAAAATTAATTAGTTTTCTTCACTAAAAAATGATTCATTTTCATATAGGAACATTACATATTCGACTCTTTCAGGTGAAATTTTATTCCTACGATCCCACACTTGATAGCCAGTTAATGAAAAAAGACGTTCTGACGGTGAACTAGAGCTAGCAGCTCCTCCATTAACCAAACAAAATTCTTTTAAGATCGGGTATTTAGCACTATTTTTTTTCCAAAACTCAATACAATCCATAGAGTTTTAATAAAGAGTTTTAATTTATGTTTTGGTAAACAATAAATTTTTTTTTAAAACTGTTTGTATTTAAACTTTAAAAAATTTTTTAACTTAGAAAATCGTTAATTAAAAAATTTCCACTGAGAGTGGATTCGTACTCAGATCATTATTTACCTGTCGAAAACTTACACTCCCATCTGTTAAATTTTTTTTTATTTTGTTTACTATTTTAAAAACTTATTTCTTATAACTGAATCTTTTCAGTTAGACCGGTCCAAGACGGACGGTCTGGACCGTTGAATAGACCGTCCGTATATGGGCGGACCATCTTAAAGACCGTCCGTCTTGGACCGGTCTCAGACCGTCTGTCTAGCGTAAAAAGACCGGTCCTTCAGAAGGACGACCGGTCACCAACACGAGTCAAGACTTGGGTCTTAACAAGTTTATAGAGGGTAAGATGATGATTGTTTGTGAAGAGCAATCAGGGTTGCGTAAACATAGATGATAACTTGATGTTTCTTAAAATTTATCGAATCGTTTAACAGAAAAAAGAATACATGTGCAATCTTCCTTGACACTTCTAAAGCATTCGATCGAGTTTGGCACAACGGCTAATATACAAACTTATTAGGCTGAAAGTGCCAGATTACATCATTATCTGGATAATATCTTTCCTGAGTTTTAGACTCTTCAAAGTAAAGACAAATAACTCACAAAATGGTCCATTCACGATTAGAGCTGGAGTCCCACAGGGATCAGTAATAAGTCCTCTCCTTTTTAACCAGTTCATTAATTATATCCCAAAAAAGAACAAAACTAATTCAAATTATTCACCCCTGTTTGGAGACGGCTTGGTCACATTTTTTATTTTTAGAAAAAAGGGTAATATTGAGTCTCAAATAAATAAATATCTAAGCGAACTAGAATCTTGGCTATGTAAGTGGAAGAAAAAAATTTCAACAGATAAATCCTCATACATTATTTTTTCCAAAAGTAATCATGTCCCCAAATTAAAAATTTCCTTCTTTGGTAAAACTCTACCCCATTCCGAATCCACTAAGTTTTTAGGAATCATATTTGATGAACGGCTAAACTTTAATAACCAAGTTGAAGAAATTAAATGTAAATCATGATTAAATATTATTAAAACGCTGTGTAATAAAAGTGGGGTCTCAACAAAACTAAGTTCAATGTACAAATCTCTTATCGGTTTCATTATCGATTACTCATTCCCTTGCTTAAACGCCTTTGGTGACAACAATCTAAAAAAACTAGAAGACATTCAAAACTTAGCAACCCGTAGCATCCTTTAACTCAGGTATTATACCAGTTCAGAAACCTTTTTCATCATGCGCTCCAAGAGCTGAAGTTCTGGTTTTGTGAAGTTCAGTACAAAAGAACAGAACAAAGTGTAAAAAAATTTAATAACTTTTAATAAAATTTAATAATTCTTAAAAAATTTAGGAACTCTGCAAATTCAGCAGACCTTGATATGTGATGCAACTTTGAATGTTGCACTATGTTGCATTTACAGAATTAAGTTTAAACCTTTAGAAAAAATTTCATTCAATTTTTTTACATTTTTTACTGTTCTTTTTATTTTTTTGTACTGAGTTTCACAAAACCTGAAGTTGCATAGGGTTGATAATCGGTTGTTTAGTATAGGCGAGAAATATGTCAGGAGAGGTCTACAAAAACAGTTGGCTACTGTCTGTCGTCTTATTAGTGAATTCAGACACAATTTTGAGTCTAGAGATATTAATTATCCAACGCCCTTGTGTAGCTTTTATCTTACTATTGGCAAACTCTTTCCACTTATTCAAAATATTCGATCCTTTACCCCTTACAAAACTTATTTTGGCTAAGTTTAATTTTTTCCTATGTCAATTTTTTGCAATTCTTTATTTTTTTGCTGAAGGGGTCACAACTCAATCAGCTTTTTTCAATAAAAAAAAAAAAATATATACTGTGTAATTGCTACCTAACTATTTCTCCTTTTTTCCCTGAACAATCAAATAATCAAAAATTTATGCATAAAAATTTATTTATAAAAAAATATGTATCTGTAATTCTCTATTTCAATATAAGTAATTTTAATTTTCCTCAATTTTAATCTATTTTTTTTATTTTATTTTATTTATACTTTTACTTATTTTTTCTTTTTTTTTTAAATTTATTTCATCTTATTTAACTTTATTTTATTTTATTCATTTTTTTTTAATCTGAAGGACCTTTAGCTTGGTACAGAAAACTAATAAATAAATTTGAATTATTCAATTAAATGTAGTAGTAGTAGTAGTATAGTTTTTCTGCGACAAGTCTAACCTCTTGTAGAACATCCCAAGTTATATTTTGTTAGCTTGCGGAAGCATTGCTACTTATAACAGAGTTTTTTTATACTCGCTACTTACGTCTTTCGACGTCATTATTTATAGTCCCCTTGACTCGCGAGTTGTGACACGTTCCCATGGGAAGATAATCGCTGTTCTAATGTCAGGCTCCATTTTTTAGATCAATGGTAACAAGCATCCAGAGTAACGATTTGGTGATGAACTCAAATCAGGTGGCTAATAGAAGCACAACACTGAAAGCACAAGCTCAAATCCATAATTTATTTATTTTTTCTAACGTTACATTTATTTAACTTGACTAGGATGCTTCGGTTTTAGCAAATTGAAAAAAAATGGTCAAGATTTGGAAACATTTGATATTTATGCTAAGAACATTAATGATTGTTCAAATTCAAGCTCAGATGGTGATGATGATGCGTTGGCCGATTAAGCGTCATAATATAATAAAGCTAAAAAGAGTATTTTTGTTAAATTAATTTATTGTTGTGAAATTTTTTGATTTTTCTAAAAAATAATTTTATCTCATTCTTAATTTTCATGTCGTGGCAAAAGTTTACCAAACCTTAATTTTTAAAAAAAATTATAAATTTTTTTGAAAAAAATTTTAATATCAGCCCTTTAAATTTTTCTATTAAAGTTTGTAACATAATTTCCATAAAAAAATTCAAAATTACAACAAAATTCATTCTAAGAGTTTTGTTTAATTTTATTAATTTTCTATGAATTGATGCATCATTGGTATTTTGCTTTAAAAGCGAAATTTTTTTTTAATTTTTTCAAAAGGTAATTTTAATGATCTTATAAATGAGTCCCAAATAAAATATATTTTTGAGGGATCGCGCTTTTAGGGAGATAGTCAAAATTGTCATAAA
>QEOQ01000519.1:388976-444705 GCA_010279815.1 Brachionus plicatilis
ACGCCAGCAGATATTTTGAATTCATCACTAATGTGATCATTTATATTTACTTTAAATGTTCTACAGTTAAGAAATGATTTAATCCAATAAATTAAGTAGGCAGGTATATTTATCTTTATCAGCTTGTAAATTATACCTTCATGCCTAACTTTGTCGAAAGCTTTAGAAATATCAAAAAATAAGCAACATACTTTTTTCTTTCTATTAAAAGATTCGACAACTTTTTGGATAAGGAAAACTAAATTATCTGCGGTTCTGCGATGTTTCCTAAAACCAGATTTTTCCTGATTTAGCAAAGAATTTTTTTCCAAGAAATCATATAACCTTGAAAAAATAATACGTTCAAGCAGTTTACCCATACATCTTGTAATGCTCATTGGTCGATAATTAGATGGGTTTTGTGTAGGAGAAGATTTCCTAGGTATCATTGTGATATTGGCACTTTTCCAAGCTTTAGGAACTGTACCTTCTTGGAGACTTAGATTAAAAAGATCTATTATTTCTTTTAATAAATTTAAAGGGAGGTTTTTTAACATTAAATTGTGGATAAGGTCAGGTCCGCAAGCTGCTTCTCCCTTTAACCTTTTTATTGCCATAATCATTTCATTAATCAATAATGTTTTGTTTTTATTTTCAAGTATAATTGATTTGGGGTCTTGCCTGTTATGTGACCAGTGACTTTATGTCGATTTGGTGACCAGGTATTTTTTCTGACTGGTCACATATTCACTGGTCACATATTCACAGGCAAGACCCTTGATTTGATTTAGTTAATTTGTTGCCGATAAATAAAAAATAAATATGTTTTAAATATAACTGACACTTTTTATTAATTTTGTAATTAATAATAAAAAATAATACTAACTTCAGTATTTATGTTTTTCAAGCAATAATTATTGTTATATATTATATGCAAATTCAAAATTAGTCCATTATTGAATCGATTATTGTTTATCGATAACCAACACTAAAAATATCCGCGAATAGAATTTAAGCAAGAAAAATATTTGCCTAATGTGGTACACATTTGAGATAACATGAATAGAATGCTGTTAAATTACTATATATTGATTGGATAGAAAGAAATTTGTTTTAATTAATTTATTTCTAATTGGAAATCAACTAAAAATTATAAATTAAGAAAAAAGAAGAAAAAAAAAAAAAAATAAAAAACAAAAAAATCAAATAACATTGTCAATTTATAAACCTAAAAAACAAAGAACATTTTATTCAACTTATTTTTTTTATTTTTAAAAACAACAAAAATGTGAAAATTTACAATTGAATAGAGCAGTGTTAAAAAATGTGAACATCCTGTTTTAAATCATCTATAGTAACTAAAAATGCAATCGAGACTCGGCGTTGAGACGAGCAACAAGAAATGCGTCGAAACTGCAACACGGACAAACACGTGGCCGACAAAACTCGCGCACAGTTGGTCTCAAACGCGATCAGGCCAAAAAAACCAGCCCCAGTTTGACCATGCGACTAAAAATCCAACTTGTCCTCTCGCTCGTCCCCACAGCCCGTCGTCTCCCATTCCACTTCTATTCCACCTGAGACAACCCCAAACAAGATCAAAATCAAATCCAAACAAAAACAAAAAAAGAGAAAAAAAAAAGAAAAAAATTACTAAAAACAATTTACAAAATTTACAAAAAAAATTCTTTAAAAAAAAAAAAAAATTTCTTAAAAATTCCATAAATGTTTAAAAAAAAGAAAATGAAAAAAAAAATTTTTTTTTCTAAATTTCCTAGACATGTGTGAGAATAACATTGGTTGACCTTGAACCTTGAGAGTATTTAAAATACAGAGAGATGCATAGCGCCATATTTAAGAGTTGTGCTGTTCGGTTTGCTGCTTAGAGTCGGACTTAGGCGACCGATTGTCGCTGGTGGAGGCAGTGTTTGTGCCGGAAGCGACGGCAGCAGCGGCGGCGGCGGCCATGGCGATGGCGAAAGCGTTAGCGGAGGAGGTGGAGGCGGCGTGAGGAGGATTGAGGCCGATGGGGAACGAGGGCCGGTTGCCTAGCAACCGAGGATTGGATCGGACGAGGGAAGAGGCGGGCGAGGGCGGCGGCGGCGTGGACGAGATGCCGCCGGGCGGCGCCGACGCGCACTCGCTCTTCACACTGTGGTGCGTCCTCACCTTTCTGTTCTTGCTGTCGATCGCTTTCACGCACTCCTTCTTCCACACGAGCTCTTCCTCGCGCTCGTCGCCCACCGGATACAGCGAAAAGGAGAGACGGCGCACGGCCGCCATCCGGCTCGGCGACAACTGCCGCTTGCCCCTCGTGCCCATTACGTTCGATACGACGCGTTCGTCTTTGGTGTACAGCTTTTGGACGAGCAGGGCGGAGAAGTTGCCGCGCGACTTCGACGTGGTGAATATGCGGCGAATGTCGGCCTCGTGCAGATAGGGAGCGCCGGTGGCGTCGTCGGTGGCGAGCAGGCCGAGGTCGGCGTGGCGCGGCTGCAGCGACGACAGCAGGGACGAGGTGGCCAGCGACTGCAGGATGGAGTGCGGCATGGACGAGCGGTGCATGGCGAGCGGCGGCGTCGACTTTTGCGAATAGGTCAAGTTGGCGGTCGAGGACGACTCGGTGGAGTCGTCGTCGTAGTCGGCCTCGCTGTCCTCGTCGAGCTCGTCGTCGGCCTCCTTCTCCTCGACCGTCACCTCGCCCTCCTCGGGGTCGTCGCGGGCCCGCTTCGACGCCGCCGCCGCCGCCTCGGCCTCCTCACTGTCCGCGCCCCGCTTCACGCGCATGCTCTGCCACAGCGGCAAAAAGGACGCCGACGAGGACGGCTGCAGCAGGCCCGACTTGGCCGTGGCCGTCGAGGCCGCGTGCTGGCTAGGCCTCGCCACCCGGCTCTCAACGCTCACCAGACGGAACTCGATGTCCTTCAGCTTGTCGTACATGTCATGCTGGTTTTGCACTATCACGTTCTGAATCGCCAGTATGTCCTCTAACTTTTGTTGCACACTCAAAATGATGCTTGTCTGAGACCTGGTTGTGCCAAGCGGCAAAAAGAAAAAAGAGCATTAGAACAAAAGTTGTCACGTGACGTAATAGTATAAGTGTTTACATTTTCTAGTTGAGTTCTGACGAGTCCTAGAGTTGATCATGGATGCAGTACGATACGATCATGGTTTTGAAGCTTGTGTGATGCTGATGGTCAAGTTTAATTTATATTTTTTATTTGTATATAAACAACATTTTATCTAAATTTAAGAAAAGAAAAAAAATAAAAAAAAAATATAAAATAAATGTTAATTTGATTAAATTAATTAGATAATTTAATCAATCAATTAGTATCAAACAGTGGACAAATAGTGGACTGGAGAAGAAGAGGAATGAGAAGAAGAAGAAGAAGAAATTTTTTTTGTTTTTTTAATTTCTTAATTGGATTGAAATTTTTGTTGTACAGTTGTTTTGAAATGAAATTTTTAAATTTTAGAATAATAGTGAATAAGTATAGACCTGATGGCGTATATCCAACTTGAGTTTGAGCATAAATACGCGCGATCCCCGTTCAAGAGCCGTAGTGGAGTGACTGGCGTGTGAACACGGATCGTGCGTCTTTGTTCGGCCGGCAATCGTTCACACCTCGAACGAGTAGCTGCCGACAAAGTTGAATTTTCAGTGCTAGCCCTCTTCCCTTCTCTCTCTCTCTCTCTCTCTTTCAAATAGGCTTAGACCTAAAATTAATCACAGAGACAAAAGCTCATATTTTTAATTACTTTTTTCTATTCCCATCAAATGGCACGACTCGCGCATTAGTCAAAACCTTTGCGTCCCTTCTCGCAAAAATCTAATCAACTCTCTCTAATTTAATTGAAATTCAATATTTCTAATAATCAACAAACTTCCCCCAATGCTCAATTCCTTCCTGACTGATCCACCTAGACAAACGAAACAAATTTACAAAATCACTCACGCAATGTTAAGTTAAATCTGCATTTTTTTTTTTTTTTTTAATTTTCATGCTCTTTTTGAGGCTTGTTTAAAAAGACGGACCGCGATCAGATGACATCAAGAATTATCCCCAAACTGCCGACCACTAGGTAGAGAATTAGGTGAACTTTAACGCAAAAGTATCAGTTGGACCATATAGACCCAAATTTATTTTAAGAACTTCACTTCAAAATAAGGTACCTTAATTTAAAAAAGAATTACATTTTTTTATTAATTTTATTGGGCTTCTGGCTTTAATTTTTTTTCTTAAAATAATTAAAATAAAAATTGGCTTGGTTGAAAGTAAAATAAATTAAAGCTGGGTCTTTTGGTCCAACTGATACTTTTGCATTTAAGTTCACCGAATTCTCTACCTAATGGTCGGCAGTTTTGGGATAATTCCTAATACCATCCGACCGCGAAATGTGTTTTATAATAAGACCTTTTTCAAGACATTGTGAATTTTGGAACAAAAAAATGTAAAATGAATTAAATTTTTTACGGCAATTTGAAGTTTATGATCAATTTTTGATGCTCAAAATGATCAAATAAAACTTTTTCTTAAAAGAAATAATGCAGAGATACATTTTTGGATTTAACATACAATTTTAAATAAAAAAAAATAAGCTCTGCAATATCGAAATGGTGCTATTTTAAGTGGATAATTTTTAGCAGACTTTTGCAGATTTTACCTTTAAATTTAACAAAGTATGTTAGAACCAAAAACTTACCTTTGCACTAATTCTATTAAAAAATTAAAATCTATTTTATAATTTTAGTTTTATTTGATCATTTTGAGCATCTAAAATTGATCGTAAACTTCAAATTGCCTTTTTAACTTTGAGTCTAAAAATTGCTCTGCAAAATGTATCAGCTGACACAAACTTCGGGCTACCCAAACCAAGTCTCTGCAACAACTCTGCATTTCCCAATGCATTTAGTGCTTTGCAAACTTGCAGAGTTATTGCAGAGACTTAATTTGGGTGACAAAGTTTGTGTCAGCTAATACATTTTGCAGAAAAATTTTTATACTCATATTAAAAAATTTATTTCATTTAAAAATTTTTGATCCAAAATTCTCAATGCCCTTTTTGAGACGCCCTGTGTCCCCAAGTACTTAGGGCCCTCGTTCTACTGCCCTCAATTTTGATGCCATCTAATTGACGAAAGTCAAGCCAACATAAAATATGCTATGCCTGACAGAACCGGTGTATATATGCTAGTGAAATTGATAAAATGCTACGTGTTTAAGTCGGCAAATTGTGCATCTCCAATTGCATCAATTTGTTTAATTAACAGTCTGTGCAAACTGAACAGACAGTCTGATTTGCCAGAATCGTTTGTTTCTTGTATTTTCTCTTTGCGTAACATTTGTCTACTATCTGTTTGCTTTTCACTGATGTGCAATGTAAATATGCTGGACCAATGAGGCCATTTGTTGCCGTATTATTGACCATATCCGGATGGATGATTTTTTCATTTGCTTTATGATCTTAACGAAACTGTCTAGTCTAATTACGCAAGCGATCAAATTGTGTTCGCTTTGGATAAATAATAACACAAAATGTTCTAGAGAATTGAAGCTTTATATCTGACTGAATTGTGATCCTGATTTGGCTGTGAGACGCAGACGTTCCAATTGAGTCCAATTAATAGCTGATAAGCAAGCTTAACTTTTAACCTTTTTTAGCCTGTTGACTTGTTAATAAACTCTAATCAATGTCATTAGATGCTTTTTTAGTTTTAAGTCGCCTTTTTTTTTTTTTTTAATTTTTTCCCCTTTTATCTCATTATCTGACTTGTTTTAATTAAAAAAATATTTTCAGTTTTAAACAGAATTTAATTTATCAAAAAATTGAAAAAAAAATTTAGATACAAAATTGATTGTACAATTTATTTTTTTTTACCAAAATAAAATATTATTATACTTTATATTTTTGATCCCTTTGTAAAAAAATATTGATCCTATTATAACGTTTTCTGACTAATCTTGAAACCATTTGTTTTTACTTGAATGGTAATATTTCCAATAAATAGGCATTGTGAAATTTCATACAAAACTTCAAAAATTAGAAAATTTTAAAACTTTTTCACTTAATGTCAAAAAAACTCGTTCTGCAAATGAATTTTTGATTCACCTCCTGTGAGGAAGTCTGAAAAATCCGTGCTAAATCGCTAAAAGGCAATTGATTTGAGCACATTATGCAGACTTCCTCACAGTAGGTGAATCAAAAATTCATTTGCAGAACAAGTTTTTGTCATTAAGAAAAAATTTTTAAATTTTTTTAATTTTTGAATTGGAAGTTTTGGATGAAATTTTACATTTGTATAATATGGTACAAATTTTCTTTTCTCTCACAATATGTCCTAATTTAACCCAAATAAAGTTTTTTCTGAGATGTTTTTTTTTAAACTCAAGGCGTAAAATGGAAGGTTTATGATCATTGTAACCTATTCAGGGATTTTTTTAAAAATTACTAACAAGCAAAAAAAATAAGATGCAAAATTTATTTTTTTGTTTAAAAAATATTTTATTTTTTACATTTTTTTATTTTTGAACTCTTTTAAAAACAACCTTTATCTTTAATGTGACTCATTTATTTTTACTTCAATGATAAAATAAGTGACATTAATCTGTTTAGAGATCTCTGTAAAAATAAAAAAATTTTATTATATAAATAATCTGAATTGTTTAAAAGTCTCAAAAAAATTCAAAGTCATTTAAAAAAAAGTCTAAGTCCAGCCTTTTTTTAAAATTTGCTAGATCAGGCTTCATATCAAAAAATGTATAAACTCTTTGGCTGTCTAATGCAATAGATTTGCCATATATCAGAATTTTGTTGCAATTTAGCAAAAATTTCTTCTTCAGTATTCAAAATTTTAAAGCCTGGACTTGGACTTTTGAATGAAAATTTAAAAAAAAGAAAAGTCCGGACTTGGACTTGAATTGAGACTTGTGAATTTTAAACAACTCTGTAGATAGCATTTTTGAAGTAAAATACTAATCAAATATTTATTATTGAATTTTTAAGTTGAGAGTATTTTTATTAAATTAAATAACTAGATCCAAAAATTATTTAATTCAAATCAACAAGAGAAATACAATAAAAACGATTATATAAAAAAATAAAATATTAAGTTTCAAAAGGAGAATGATCAACAGTCATTGAAAAGTATTGCTAGTTGGATAGAATATTTTAATTGATTTTTAAATTTAGCGGTCACTTCATTTAGAGTGAGAATTATTGATTTAAAAATAAATAATTAAAAAATAAATGAAAATTTTTCTTAAATGAACCTAATCTCCAGCCTTTAAGTCAGCCAAATTAAACAGATGATTTTTTTTACATAGATTTTGTTAATTTTATTCAAAGGAATTAAGATTATATTTTAAAATGAGTTAAAAATCATATAATCGTTTTATTTTAATAATAATTTTAATTAATAAAAATTGTTAACGATTAATTTTGGAAATTATCCTTTGATATTAGTTAAAAATATTGATTGTTTGTTTTTTTTTTATTAAATTTAAAATTTTGATATTTGTTGTCAATATGTGTTGTTTGTTTTAAATATTTGTATCATTTCTGTTATTAGAATCTGATCGGTATTATTTGAAATATTTATTTTAGTTCTTCAATTTTGCGAACACAATTTTGTAGTTGTTATTGATCTAAAATATAATTTATAATTGTTTATTTTTTATTTTATTTAAACATTGTTGGGTAAAAAATCTTCTTTTTCAAATAGATCAAACCCCGGTTAAAATTTATTAATCCAATTTTAAGATAATCTTAAAAAACTAAAAAAAATAAAATTGCATTGTAAATTTTTAATTTAATTAGGTAAAATAATCTAATCATAATACTTTTCTAAATTAATATTAGTAATATTTAATTAAAAAAAAATTTATTTTATTTATAGCATGAAAATTACAATTAAAAAAATAAATAAAAAAAATATCAATTGAAATTGCGTTGTTTATTTCATCTTCTTTCAGATGCTTTGATATTTGCTCTATGTATTTGGCTGTTGGTCTACCAATTTTATTTCAATTGTGAACCTTTTGTTAATAAAGGATTATTTTTCATCATTATTGGAAATATAGTAAGAAAAAAAGAAAACCAAGAAAATTCGGACAATTTGAAAAATTTCTTAGTCTTCTTTTTCAGCTAATTCATTTAATTCTTTTTTTTTCTAATAATTTTGTTTATGGTTTGAGAAGTAAAAATGAAATTTAAGTTTGCCTTAAAAATTATAATTAAATTAACTATTTATTGTAAAATATTAATTTCTAAAAATATTCTTAGAGCATTTAATAAAAATTAAAATAAAAATAAAAATATAAGATTTAAATTTAGATAATTGGCAGGTTTGTTTCGGATAATGTGCCGAATCTTTGAAAACTTGTAGAGAGTAAAATTCAATTGCTGATTAGGATTTCAATTTTAAAAATTGATTTAAAAAGAAACAATTTGTAAAATACTCTCATTTGGTAAAATATTATGGCCCATTTCGGGGAAAAAAATAATATTTTCAAATTGCTTGTTTATTTATCTGAATAAAAAAATATTATATTTAACCAAATTTATAATTTGCCAAAAACCATTTGATACTGAAAAATAATTTTAGAAAAATTATCAAAACATACCGAGCAATTACATAATATTTTTTCTATTTTTTTATTTTATTTTATTTTTTTTTATTTTTTTTGCATCACCCAAGAAAGAGGTGTTTACTTAATTACAATTTATTTATTTAAATTAAAAAAAAGATTATAATTTAATTAAAAAACTAAAGTAAACATAATACAATACGTTAGAGTTAAAGAGGCATCGACAAAAAATAATTTCTCAATTGGGGAAATGACAAATTATCATAAAAAAGAAGCATAAAAAAAGAAAATTGTCCTAAGAATTTTTTAAAGGCTAAAAATTGCCATATATTACAAATATTTCATAAAAAAATTAGTTGAAATTAAAAAAAATATATATATTAGAAATATTAATTTTTTTGGTGAAAATAAAATACAAAAGGATGAAAAAAAGAAATAGAATATTTGATAACTTTACTAAAATTTTTGATAACTAGAACGGCCCCAAAGAAACTAAGTCGACTCTTATTTTGTATTATCAGAATACATTTAATAAATTGAATTAGTATTTTTCTTTGGTTGTTTTAATAAATACGAGATAAATAATAGAGCAAACAACTTTTTATCAAACAAATTTAGTCTATGGAATAACTCTGCAATTTAAAATTAGTTTTAAAATATAGTACCTGCAGATTTGCAGAGTTTTTGCAGAGACTAAATTTGGATTAAAGAAAGTTTGTGCCAGTTATGATACAATTTGCAGAACAAGTTTTAAATTTAAACAAGAAATGCTGTTTCAATTTAAAATTTTTGATTTTTGCTTCCAAATTCACAATGCAATTTTTTTTCATCTAAAATATTTTATCAATCTTATGTTTATTATTTTACTTGGACCCAACACAGGTTAGAAAGCTATACACAGCTTAGAGACTTTTGATGAAAAAAAAATTCCGAAAAATTATCATTAGAACTCAAAACAACCAGAAAATTTAGAACCAGAACCCCTAATGGCTTGGCTGACCAAAACCTTTCTTTCAACAAAGAAGCTGATCGAAATGACAGGAAAAATATTGGTCTTTTTAGCTTAAATAATAAACTTTTAACTCTAATTTATTTTATTTTTTTTTCAAAATCTAACCATAAGCCATAAAGGCAATTCAGGATATAAACTAATTTTTGTACAGAACTCCAATATTTTAAATGCAATTTTGTCAAAAGCCTTTAAAATAGAAAAAATTTATTTAAATAATTTACTATTATATTTTTTTTAATTAAGCGAAACTAAAATCATAACTAGATTCAATAAGCAAGTGTGAATTTTTTAGAGATTTTGGTATTTAGATTTGAGATATTCATGTGGTTAAAATTACATTTGAAAAAGATTAAAATTTAAAATCAACGAATTAAGTTTGACGATCATATTTTATAAAAATTATAATTTTAAAATCGGGTAATTAAAAGCTTAGACATCAAAAAAGCAAATCAATGAATATAAACAAGCAATTTTTTGGCTTAAGGAAGTTTCCCATGTTTTTTTGTAAATAAAATCTCTTTAATTAATTAAAACAAATAAAAAATTTAAACATGTACTGAAAAATACTAGAAACTAGAAACTTTGGAAGAGGGGAAGGAAGAGCAATTTCTCAAAAGTATTTTTGTTTGAAAATTCTTTAAATAAGAATAAATTTGTAAAACCTGTGGGCCGGCTGAGGACTTAAGGTGATCGTTCTTTTGGTTAATTTTAAAAGATTTCTGATATAAAAATAAAACTGTACTTAAAATGGTCCGATAAATATATTTTTTTATTAACTAAAATCCAAAAGGCTGAAAATAAAATCAGCCAATTTAAATATAAAAATTCACTTTCATGAGTAGGTCGCGGCTGAGAAAGTAATGACTTTGACTTCAAATGTCTAAAGAGGATGTAAAATATTAGAGAGAAAATAATTTAATAAGAAAAAGATTGTTAAAAAAATTATTTATGCAGGAGAGCATGCTGTGCTGGTCTTAGAGGCCAGTGATTTTGTTATCAGGCACACTATAACAGCTGATGTGCTTGATTGCTGTTCGTCCAGCATTCAAGAATTGCTTTAAGGTTTTACTGTTTTAGCAGTCACTATTTCATCAGGCAAAGCATTTCAGGCATTGGCTATTCAGTTGTAAAATAAATTTTCTCTTTGCTGGTTCTTTACTATTTCTTTAAAATACTTGAAGTGGCGTCCTCTTAAATTATTATTATTGACCAAATTAAAACTGCTGCTAATTTCTATCTTGTGAAAACAGTTCATAAACTTGAACATCTGAATTAAATCACCCCTTTGTCTCCTTTCAAATAACGTTGTTATCCGTAGCAATTTCAGACGTTCTCCGTAACTTTTGTACCTATTTCACTAACAAATTTTGTTGCTCTTTTTTGGATTTTTTCGATAGCATCACAGTCTGTTTTTAAATCTCTCTCCGATTCAGATTAAACCATTTGGTGACTTTATTGATTTAGAACGATTTTTTTTACTGGAACCATAATGCATAACAACACATTTCAACATTAGACTTTAATAGCCAGTCATTTGTCCATTGATACGCAGCATCTAGGACTCGTTAAGGCACTTGTGCTTCTAGATTCGAATTCATTTTTGAAATTATTTTAGTATCATCTGCATATAATTTGGAGATATTTCGAATTATACCAGGCAAATCATTCATATAAATCACAAACAGAAAAGGACCAATAACGGATCCTTGAGGTACTCCACTGCATACTTCAGCTCAACTTGACACCACTTCTCCTTGAATAAGCCTTTATCTCATGTTGCTAAGGAAAGCTCAAATCCATTTAAAAACGAGACCGTTTATTCCATAAGCTTTTAGTTTCAGAAATAGTCTCCTATAAGGGCCTATATAAAATATCTTCGCAAAATCTAATAGAACCACATCGACTCGAGTTCCATTATCAACATTTGAAGTTATATGATCCAGTGTATCTAGAATATAATATTGCTGGTTGACTTGTAGATTGTTATCAAAAAATCAATTTTTAAGTCTTTAACGAATTATATCTTCCATTAATTAACAAGGAACCGATGTCAGTGAAACTGATCGATAATTACTAGCTACAGTCTTATCACCTTTTTTAAATAATGAAGTTACATTGGCCGATCTAAATTGTGTTGAAAGTTTAATGTGGATTTCAATTCTTTGTGCTATGAAGACAAATAGAACGTCAGGTTAAATTTTTCGAGAGCCTTTCACCAAGAAGATTTTTATCATGTAAGACTAAAAGTTTTAGCGAATATATAAAGGTAGAAATATCTTAACTGAAGTTCTATTTCTCTTAATAATATAATACCTATATTAAATATTCAGATTACAATCTAACTAAATTCATATTGAATAATAAAAAGACTTTATTTTTAGACAAAAAATAACAATAATTTTTTGTTTTAGCATGGGCTAGTTGGACTTAAGTGCATGGATCAAAAACGCGTCTTAGCTAGTGGTGCAGCATGATTAAATAGGAAATACGGCTTTAAGAAAAAACTAAATTTTTCGCAAATTTCTTTTTATTTTTAGAAAAAAATAATTTTGATTAGGAGAGTAAAACATTATTTGGAAAAAAAAATCAATCTTTTTAAATTGAAATTTAATTGTTTAGATGTTTTAATTTTTCCATATAAAAAAATACATTTGTTTAGGAGAATATTATTTTTATTTAAGATAATTACACTACCTTTAAAATTCTGGCACATTTTAGATTTTTGACTATAAAATAACGCATGATAAATCTAAAAATAACATTTGATATTTTTTTAGAAAACTATTCCAACTATTTTCATCTATTGATCCATTAAGTTAATTTAATCCATTTAATAAATACGAAACAATTTGCATATTCTGCTACTTATTTAACTAATCTCTTTTACAAAATATTTTTGATCAAGTTTATTGATTTTTCTAGCATATTGGAATTCATTAATTTTTTTATTTTTATAAAAACTTGGAATCAACTTTTTTCTGATTAAAAAGACTAAATGATTTTAATCGTTTTTCTTCAAAAATTCCAAATTTTAAAATAAATCATTAAGGAATTTCGTATACACTAAAAAATTTATTATACATATCAAAAATTTTAAATAATCAATTATTAATTCTCATCACTTTTTGATTCAAAATACACAGCCTTTATAAAAATTCAAAGAACGATCTATTAAAAGCATTGAGTTCATTTTTCAAATAAATCAAATTAAAAATTTCAAAATCTATTGCACAATTTAAAATTGTTAGAATTTCTAATTAATGTAAAAAATTTTGTTTAAAAATTGAAACCCAACTTAGTATACAATTAACAAAGCTAGGGTATTTTTGGATAAATTTAACTTAAAAATATTAGTCTTTAGAAAATTATCAAACGATTAATCAATTTTTTTTTAAACGCTAATTTTTATATACAGAGATTTAAGACAATAAAAAAGAAATGCTTTTCACTTTTTGAAATGACGCTAATTCCCTTAAAAATAAGCAAAAAATTGACCAAAATTTTTTGATAATATTGTATAAATTTTTCGCCAATTAACCATATTAGCCCATTTAAATAATTAAAAGTTTTTCCTTTCACCATCACTTGATCATCATTATGTAAAAAATTGTTTATTTAGGTCTTGTCAAATTTGATTCTTAGGGGTATAATTTTTGTACCCTGTAAAATTAAAAAAAAAATACATTTTAATAAATGATTAACAGAGCGAATGTTTAGCATGAGATCAACTGAAAATAAATCAACAGGAGACTTAATTACGCAACAATCCAGGTAAATAATGGAACAAGTATGAGGCAAGTGTCAAATAAAAATGCCATTTAAATTCAACAAATTTCAAAAGAATTCATTTTGGTCAATTGTTTAACAAAAACAAATAATTAAATTTTTAAATAAAGAAATTTGTTTTTATTTTAGATGAAAGTGAAAAATTTTTTTTGTTAAAAATTCTATAAACAAATTTCATTTTGTCAAGTCTGGACGCAAATCCATCGCAACAAAAATCCATTTATATTTAAGCGTTCTATGATTAGTTTAGTATTAACTGGACTTTGTTCACAAAAATTTTGTTATCAATATTTTTCAAAGCTATATATTTTCAAAGCTGGTAGTGAATCTTTTCTTTGTTGATTCGAAATGGACTATTATCCCAAAATGAGACTGGTAATTTGTTTTAAAAGTTAATTTAGCTAAATTAAAACAAATCTTTAAAATTAAAACTTATATTTACAACATCCGCTATTTGCGGACCGAGTATATTTAGGCTAAAAAAAGTTATTTTAATTAGAGAATGAAATATATAAACAACATTTTAAGGACACTTAATTTGTTTGATTAAAGTAAAGCATTTGTATTTGACATTCTAAGGACTCATATCAGCAAATTTGCAAAAGTTATTCGTATTCAAGAATTGAGCACACATATTGAAAATCGAACATTTAGAACCTTCAAGGTATCAGTTGAGTCTTATTCATCTACTGCAATGTTAACATGCTCTAATTGGCCAGGTAATATTGTCGTAAGTAGATGGAAAGCAAGCGGGAAAAGAACTGAAAAAGAGAACACAGAATCAGAATTTTCTAATAATTTAACTAAATCACAAAGTGATCAAAGGAATGAAAAAGAAGTTGAGACTCAAGAAAACAGGCAAGCTGCAAATGGAGAAAGTAGTGACAACGAACTAGTTGGTATTCTGGAGCAAACCGAGAGAATGGAATCGGACAATGTCCGGGACTGTGAAGATCAGGCAAATCTTAATGTTTAAGTGTTTGTTGTTATTATTTTTACTTTTATTTTCTAAAAAAGTTAAACTATATTTTTTTTTATATAAAAATGATTAAGTTAGCTAGCTTTAATTGTAAAAATTTTAAATCAAATTTTAACACAGTTCAGAAAATTCTAGAAATGAACGACATAGTATTTATTATTGAACATTGGTTAGGTCAAGAAGAAGCTCATTTAGTTAAAATGATTGACACAACAGACTTTAATATTGTATTCAAAAGTGACTTTTCTTTATATGAGAGTAGACAAGGAAGACCATTTGGGGGCAAAATGTGGCTTGTTAAAAAAGCACTTAATATAATTTCTTACACGGAATTAAGTAATGATGTAAGTGTGATTTCTATTGAGCTTAATGATGGAAATACTTTTCAAATTTATGGCGGATGGCTTAAATTTGATGATAACTCAACTGAGTCCTTTGCTGAATTTAGATCCAATATCTTGATGTTGGAAAGTGAAATAAAAAATAACCGAGAAAAGGGAACTTCTTTTATCTTGTTAGGTGACTGGAATGCAGACTTAAAGCGTGGAAAGCGCTTTGACAAAATTTTGAAGAATTTTGTAGAAAATAATAATCTTGAAATATCTGATAATTATGATCAAAATCAAATTGGGTACACTTATAGAAATGGGAATTATAAGGCGCAACTCGACCATATGATGTGGTCAAAAACGAGTAACACTCTTTCATTCTCTAGTTTCAAAGTGATAAATGACTTAGACAATTTTAGTGATCATCTCCCGATATCCGCCGATGTAAAAATAAATTGTAAGGAAACCCCAAAATACTCAGAGAATAAGAATTTTTATCGTTTTAGCTGGGAAAATTTAGATTTCGTCGAAAAATACAATAAATTTTTAGACGAAGAATCAAATAACTTAAATGAATATTTTTCAGTGTACCCAACTCAAACAGTAATTAACTCTCTTTATAAAGATCTGTGTAAAACCCTTATCTGTTCAGCTCGTAGGGCTGACAAAGAAGTTAAAAGTAATATTAGGCTGATAAGAACTCTCGAGAGGGGTTCTAAAAAAAAGGATTATGAACTTTCGAAGCGTATTAAAGACCTAGATTCAACTATTTACGATTTTAAGGTGAAGTTAAGGGATACCAATCTTCAATTACAAAAAAATTACATAAGAGCTCATATATCTAACCTTCGGCGTGAAATGAGAAATTTAAATAAACAAGCTATAAAAGCTGCTAACTCAAAGAAAACAACAAATTTTGAAAAATTATTTAAGTATAATCGTAGCAGATTTTGGAGAGAGGTTTCAAAATTTAAAAAAGGAGATACTATCAAGTCACAAAATCTTGATATGAGTCGCTTTGAGCTTTTTTACAAGGACCTTTTTTGCTCAAGTAAGGCCTTAAACACCGATGAGCATAAAATAATTGAAAATGAAGTTTCTTCTTTTAGCAGATATATACAGAACAAAGCTTACGAATATTATGTAACAGAATTTGAGATAAATTCAGCTATCAAAAATTTAAAAAAAAATAAAGCAGTAGGCTTTGATGATATACCAGCTGAAATGATAATTTATTCAAAATCAACTAAATTTAAAAAAATTCTAATCCTTTTTTATTCAATTATTTTTAATTCTGGGTTCATTCCTGAAAATATAAATACATGCATTGTCACTCCAATTCCAAAAGGTAAAACTGAGTCTAAAGCACCAGAAGATTTTAGACCGATATCGGTTTCCTCAAGTTTTGCTGGTATTCTAGAGCATATAATATTACAAAATATAGACATTAGAAGAAAAATTCACAAAAATCAATTTGGCTATAAAAACCAGTACTCGTGTAAACACGCGTATTTTCTAGTTAATGAAAATATCCAATATTATAATGTTAACAAAACGAATGTTTACATGGCCAGTTTAGATGCCCAGAAGGCTTTCGACAGACTGTGGAGGAAAGGCTTGTTTTATAAGCTAAAAAAAGAAATACCTGAAATGTTTTGGAGAACATTGTATAATTATTATGAAGCATCAAAAGTTGTCGTTAAATTCAATGATAGGAAATCAAATCCTTTCATCATCACTGATGGAGTAAAGCAAGGGGGGATTTTATCACCTTATTTATTCAATTTTTACATAAATGAGCTCTTAGATACTTGCGATAGTCTCAAAATTGGGTGCAGAATAGGTCCTCATAATGTATCTATAATTGCGTACTGTGATGATATTGTTCTTCTTAGTCCAACAAGATTCCATTTGAAGCTCCTTCTAGATAAATGTAGCCTGTTTGGAACTCAATGGAAAATAAATTTTAACCCGAAAAAATCTGTAATATATTGTTCAGAGCACCAAGGAAACAAATTGAATGTAAAAAGGGATTTCTTTTTAAATGGGAGCATTCTTGAAAGAGTCTCTAACTTAACATATCTTGGTCTTCCGATTGGTAACCAAAATTTCTTAAATAAGTACTGGGATGAAAAAGTCAATAAAGTTCAGAGGGCTTTATATTCATTAAGGGGAATAGGATGTAGGGCATATGGGTTGAATCCTATAGTTCTAGCTAAAATCTTTAATATTTACTGTCAACCAATCATGAGCTATGGCTTAGAAATGTGCTTTATTAAAAAAACAAAATTGAGCGAGTATGATAAATCTCAAGCTTGTCTGATTAAAAGAAATCTTGGTCTATCCAAGTTTGCAAGAAACACTCTCCTATTAAATGCTCTAAGGGTTAATAAAATTAGTAAGCTTTACTTAAAGTATAAAATACTATTTTTTCAACAAATTAAAAGTCTAGAAAAAGTCAAAGTTGTTTTCGATTATCTCAAGAACTACTATACCAACAATAAATGTCCGCAGAATTCTTTCATTAACCAGTTAAAAGAAACAACAGAGATAGTTGGTAACTTGGAAGCTCTAAATTTTAAAGACTGTTTGTTGAGGCTAAATGAGCATTTTGATATTAAATTGGATAATATCAATAAAGATGAATTAATTAGGAAAATAGTTAATCTTTGTCGTTTGATTTCTGAGGATGAACTGAACTCCTCTTTCTATAAAAATATTTTATACAAAGTTCTTGGTGAACAAGTAACTTAAGTTTTCTTTCTTTTTTTTAATTTATAATATTTTCTATATATTTTTTTTATTTTAAATCGTCTATGGGACGTAGTTTAATTTTTCAACAAATAATATTTGATTACAAATGTTAATTGAGTGAATATTTGATATTTGAACTTATAAAATACTTTCGGTCAATTTTGAGCTTTTCAGTATATATCAAATTTAACTAGGGTCACTATTTTCAAATGTTTAAAAATTAAAAAAAATTATGTAACTTTGTTTAAATTGGCAAAAGATTGTTTGTGGAATATAATTTATTTTTGTGGAAGACTAAAAAATTATTTAAATATTGACAAAGAGCAGTTCTACGAGTTCAAATAAATTCAATTTTGAAAAAATTTTTTGAATATATTTTTTTATATACCAAGACATTTCTTTGTGTGTGTGTGTACACACAAACCTTTAAAAGTTGGCCCAACAAATTACAAACTAAAAAAACTTGTTGAGGATCACGTAAAGTACAGTACATTGGACCATTTTAAAAAAAATTTAAATTTAGATAAAAATCTTTTCCAGTTGGAATGATTGAAAATAAGCAGAATTAAGATATTTTTATCCGATTCATCATTATTAGAATAATTATAACCAACAAAAAAATTAAGCTCAGTGCTCTATCTGCTTCTACTCAAACCCTCAATTTTCTAAATTTGTTTGTCCAAGAAGTTGGCCAAATTAAGCGATTCGAAATCAGAATGTTTTCGAAACAAACAAACCGTATATCCATATGAATGCAATTAAAACTTTAGTCTAGTTTAAATTAAGCCTGGCCATGGAAAATTCAGTTATCCTTAGCAAATATTTATTTTCAATAAAAATTTATCCTTAGTTTTATTCAAATTTTAGAATCTACCTGATTAAGAAGACTTTTGTTTTATTGATTATTTTGCCTAAATTCAAATATTTATAAATTTTAAGACAATTCACCTTCTCAATTAAAACTTTTCATCAGGAAATCCGGTTTGATTAGTTCGAACGATTCTGACCTCAAAATTTGATGGGATTTTGAGCTTACTTTGATTTAGATTGATGATTTATGACCATTTTTAGAACTGAACTGACAGCAGACCAGGAAACGTAGCCAATTTAAATATCAACTTTTTTGCACAGAACGCGTCTATCATGTTACAACAAAAGCTTGGGCTAATTTCTTTTTTTTTAGAAAAAAATAAAGAATGATATTAAATTTGGCCTAACATCGAATTTGATACACACACCGGGCGGCTTTTTAGCTTTTCTTTGTTATTAAAACTAATTACAATTGTTTTTACTCGAATAAATATGTAAATTCTTGAATTAAACATGGTATAGATATACTTAGGAAAATTAACCTATTTTTTTTCTTTCAAAAGTCTATTCTTTGCACCTAATGATTTTTAAAATAAAAAATTTCCCACAAGCCATCCGACCAAACATTGTTTATGTTTAAAAAATATTTTATTAAAATATATACAATTAATTTAATAATTAACATGGGTCTAAGAGGAATGATAGGAGAAACAAAAACATCTATCCACCGGTCTAAAACCGGAAAGTAATTTTGTCTACATTAAATTGTTTATTGCTTAGGCGACCAGTCGAAAAAAAAACGAAAGTGGTTTTTTTCTTATTTTTTTTTAATTAAAATTTGTGTGATTTTTAATGTGTCGATTTAAATTATGACTTTATTGGAATATCAAGACTGCAAGCGTTCAAGAAAAGTGCTCTAAACAAATTATTAATATTATTAAAATATAAAATCATCGGCCAGTGTTCGGTACCTTACGGGAACAGTCTAGTCTCAGCACGAAAGTCAAACTAGTCTCTTGAATTTCTATAAATATGTAAGTTAATACAATATTTATTTGATTATTGCTTTATTATAATAAAAAAGTATTATTTTTTTTATTTTCGAATAGAGTCTAAAACAACATGATATTTATTAAAATTAGTTGATATATTTAATTTTGTAGACATATATATTTTATTGCTTTTTTATATAACCTTTGGTAATGTAGCCTAATCTAGCAGAATTGGGTGAAAACAATTACGATGTTGGATTAATATACAAAAAATTGCATGAGAGTGACTTTTAAGGTACAATAGAGGACTTTGTTGAAGCTGATTTAGATAAGCTCATATTTGGTTTGTTTCACATAGAACATTTGGATGGCAAATAAAGATTTTGATGTTTTATGATCAAGAGTCTTTAGAAAACTAGCTTAAGTGTTTGTTTTTGTACTTGAATTAATTTCATAAGAAAATTTCTTATTTATTTAAGAGAAAATGATGGATTCCATACTCTCACGCTTACTGTCAGATATTTTCCATTATTAAAGCCAAATGTTATTTTTGTATGAAAAATACATTTTTATTTGTTCCAATTATTTACCAAAGATTTTTGTTTATGAAATTTTTTTAAATTTGTTTTATTTTTCTTTTAGGTCTTGATAAAAATTTTAAATATTATAAATGAAGCTGAAAAATAGAAAAAAAACATAATTTTCTATTCTAGAATTTAAGAAACATTACAAAAGTTATATGTTCGGTGTATATTCTTTAAAAAAAATTTTAATTTTTAAATGAAATCAAGATGAAAAAAATTTTTTTTTTTTTATTTATTTATTTTTATTTGATAAAATAATTTGGGAATAGCCCAGGCATTTTGTAATGAGACGTAGTCCTCCTTTTCAGTCAAATGAGATGAAGTTAGAAATGAAAAAAAAATAAAAAAATTTGAATAAAAACAAAATATTAAATTTTGCTCATAAAATACTTTTTTGTAAAAGAGGCAAAATACTAGTAGTGCAAAAGTTGGAGCAAAAAAATCTTTTAATAATCATTACAATTTAAAAACTGAAGGTTTAATGTTTTGCACGCTTTGTTTCCTGTCTGGTATAAATTTATTAAATCTTGACTCTGTATTTAAAATTTTTCTCTGAAAATTTAATTGCAGGATTTAATTTAAATGCAAAGTTAACAATTTTTACCAGCCATAAAGCCAATTTCGATAAATTTTACACTAAGAATCTCGATACAAAGATGACATTTAAACAGTGTAATATAGAAGTCATCATATTTTTTTTATAAATTTTATTGATTTAATTTTTTTTTTATTTTTTTATAGCTTTGTACTTTTATATTTAATTTTTTTGTCATCGGCGAATCTGGCGTAACTTTTAAAATAAATAAATAGTAATAATTAATAAATCATATTTTTAGAGATTTTTTATCCTGAAAAATGCTCAAAGGGTTGAATAAAAATTTTGAAAACAAAGAGTGGAATATCATCAGTTGTCTTAGTGTGTTTGTGTTAGACGGGTTTATCTTATAATAAAAATATAAAGATGATATCAGGGGCCTTTTAAAACAAAAATAATTAGAGGTTTTTAAAGCTTTTTCGTTTTATTTTTTAATTATTCTGATAATTTTTATCTTGTTTTTTTATTTTAATCAAATAAAAATTTCAAATTATAATAAGAAAAACCCCAAAATTAAGTCCTCAATAACTCGCTGAATCGGATGACACCGAGAAATTAATCACACCGTAAATAATTTAAAAAGATTTTAGATAAAAATCTAAATTTAATTTGCGATCAAAATTTTTATGATTAAGAGCTTTTATTTTGATAAGTTCTAGAATTTTTTGATTATTCCTGAGGGTAAATGATTTAGTTTAGCTCGTTTTGAACTCGGTCATTATTGAATAACTCTGATGGATATAGTGCTTGCATAAAAATTTTAGTCCAATTCCCCCAAAAAAAAATAACACGAGCTTTGGCTTAAATCTGTAGTTTTCAGGAAATTCAATTTTTAATTAATGGTCATAAATAATAACTGCACTTTTCATCATAGCTATTAGACTATTTATGAGCAGAAAAAAAATTCATGAAAGGCTATAGTTAATATTTCAAAATTAATTAAGAGTTTAATTTCCAGAAAGAAATCTTGGCCTTTGAGATTTTGCTGATTGCTGATTAAAAAAAAATGAAATAAGACTTGATTTTTTATTTTGATAAAAAAAATTTATCATAAATAAAAAAATTAATTTCAGAGCATAAATCTGTTTAAATGGAACACAAATCATTTTTGTCACCTCAAATCCCACTGGTACACATAAATCAAAATTCAGTAGGTTCTTAAGACAACATGTTCAATTAAGATAAGGAAATTTAGACTAGGTTAAGATTTAAAGCCGGCAAACGGACAGTTAAAACATTCGGTGGCTATTTTTTGTACCAAGCACTCGAAATCTAATCAGCTTGTCTAAACTTCTAATTCATTGATTAGTTTCGCGTGTTCAAGTGGAAAACATATAATTTAAAAATCCGTTTTGGGGACCCGAGGCATTTAATTATCAGAAAAGTTTATCTCAACTGAAGTTTAGAGTGTAAATAAGAGAAAAACGGGACTCAAACACAAACAGAATGATTTATGCCAAATGTAGTGGTTTTTTAATGAGATTGGGCTGATCAATCAAATATTTGAGGCTTCTTGCCAAGCAAACAGAAGAAATAGTGAGATTAAACCGTCCGAATAGCTCTGCATGAACTGCTACATCATTTTACATCTGTTCATTATTTTTCTATTCATTTGCAAAGCCCGGCTTAGAGGTTATCATAAATTTTCATTTTATTCAATTAATCTTTCTTTTGTTAGAGTTAAGTTGCACTAGAAAAATTAGATTTTTTCTCTAGATTTAGATTAACTAATAAATTATCTTGTAACAAAATTTAGTGTTAATAAATATTCAAAAATTTAACAATCAATATTTGCCGATGCTCAATCGATTAATTCCAAAACTAATATTTTTCAAGCTAAATATTTGAGACCAGCAATGATGGCAAATAGAATATTTTAAGTTCAGATTTTAGAAATGGATATGTTTAGAATCAAAATAGAGAGAAAAAATTTAAATTAAATTAATTTAGATAACGGTGCAGTAAATTAGATGGTCAACAAAAAAATATGGTCAACGACCTAAAAATTAAAACATGCGGAACGATTACAAAACTTTTTATTTTTTTATTTTTTATTGAGCAATAAAATAAATTTTTACAAATATTTTAGAAAATATTTTCATTATTTAACAAGTTAATTTTTTTCTCTGTCTTTTGCTTTAAAATATAAACAATAAATTAGAAAAAAAAAAAAGAAAAAAATTAAAATTTTGCGTCGACACTCGACTCCGATGGATTGATTCTCTTTATCGATCAAATGATAAATTCGAACAAATAATTGGGCTCTCGATAAATTGTTTTTCGTATCCAAAGTCAACGTTTGAGTGCGATTTGGCAAGCAAATATCATAAACCAAGACTATTTGACTTATCGTTCAGTTTATGGCCTCAAACATTATGTTTCTTATTTGAATGTTCTTTAGCCACTTTAAGCCCACTTTAAAATACAGTAAGTATTAAAATTTTGATCTAATTCTATCATTTTCGTGTCCTAGATGCTATTATCTTTAGTGTCCAAGATTTAGACTAATTTTAAGATTTGATGTCTGCAGAGATTTGAAAAAGAGTTCAAAATTGTCGAGGAAATCTCTGAATCACTAAATCAGTTCAAATGTGGATGAAATTAGGAGACAGTGGAGTTGGGAGCACTTTTTGTTGGACCAGATCATTTCGAAAATTTACACAATGAATTTTTCAAAAATTTAAAACTAAAAAGTTGAGAAAAATTTTTTATTTAATTTAAGTTTTTATTTATTTGGTCAACAAAAAAATTAAAATTTATTCTGAAAAAATTGGTGCCAACTTAACCAAATTAATGTTGACTAATTTTTAAAGTAAACATTGGATCAGATATTTTACCAGTCCCTTTATTTTTCAGATTTTTTTTTAAATTTTTTTTTATTTTTTTTCTTACGCAACAAATAAGCCTCAATATCGAGCTTTGTTTTTGTGAGTTTTGTTTGTTTTAGGTAAAATAAAAATTGTGGCAAACAGATAAATTGTCGGTATTTAATTAAAGTTGACTTGAAAGCGAGTTTGAGTACACCTTTGAGGAAAAAATAGTTTTGTCGATTCAGTGACAATTTATCTTATCTATTTGTAAATTCTAAACCAAATCAATTATTGGTATTTATTTACTCACTTTTTTATTTAGGAAAAATTAAAAAAACAATTTATTGCTTTTATTTAAATTTTTGCTTTGATCAATGTTTAGCTTGGAGTTAATCTATTGAGTTTTTTTCCTCCATGGATTTCTTTTTGGACAAAAATTTTGCCGAACTTGATAGAAAACATGCCGTTTTGACTTAATCAGTCCGAGACATTTTTATTCAAATTTTTGTTCATTATAATTTTTTCTAAAAAGCATAAAAAAAATTCCAAATTTAACTAGTAGATATATCATTAGAATACTAGTTCTAAGTTTGAAAGCAGACTCTTTCAGGTAAGGACTAACAAAAAATTCAATTAATTATGAAAAAAAAATTCAAAGGTAACAACTTGCTTCAATTTGAATGAAACATCTTTTTGAGTAAAATTAATTTTTTAAGTCTGACTAGAATCTGAGAGAACATTTCATAACAACAACATTTTTGGACCAAATTCTACTAACTTGAGGACATTTGTAAATGCTCGAATAGCTACATTCAATTAAGTTGTATTTTTTTAAGCTTTTGAAGCGGAAATATTTAAATTAAATTTCTAGGACAATTGATTTCAATCGATTTTAAATTAATTACAAATAAATAAGAAATTTTCTTAAATAATAATTTATGGCAAAATCCAATTTCATGGTAGTTGATTCATATATATATATATATATAAAAATATATATGCTTATGTGTATTTTAAAACAAGTTTATCTTTTGTTTGGCAATCAAAATAGCAAAATGAATAGCTTTTGAATCTTAAATTTGAAAAAATTTCTCAGCATCTAACAAAACTTTAATCGTCAAAATCCACTCAGAGCAAATTTTTCAAATCTTATCTCTCGTTAAAATAAAAGTAGGAGATAAATTATGTAATTTTTTTTAATTTTTTTTTCCAAACTAAATTCCAAAAATTTCTAATTTAAATTTTTTTTTCATTGAGGAAAACAAAATCCGGTCAGGTCCTTGTTTTCCGGATTATCAGCGTATTTAAAGGCCATTTAGAGAGTCGACTTAAGATCTTGAGCCAATTTCTGATCGATAAATGCTCTCGAGTGCTGACCTAGAACTGTGTGATCCTCTTGCAGTTGAAGTGGCGTTTTGAAGCGCCGAAATGATCATTTGGTCAAGTATTTTATCATTTAACCAATTAATTATGATCAATCATTAGAGCCGGAATTCTCTTACGGAACACTGAGTTTCTCCAAGACTTCTGACATTTTAGCTGTCAAACAATTTCTGCCAACAAAATTTATTGTTTTTCTAATTTTTAATTAGTTTTTTTTTGTCCTAAATTTTGGCTAAACAGGCAAGCACTTAGCTTGACATTAACCTGCATTTTAGAAATTTGTTTAAATGGAATCAAGTGCTTGACAACGATGCGAGCTTATTGAATTTGAAGTGAAACACGAATCGATCTTGATCTAAAGCATTGATAAGCAATTGACGCATGGATGGATGTTGTCAATGTGTGCAGGCCTTTGCCACAGTGGTTCTTGAGAAGCAGCAAGCAATTAATTTCGGCCAAGTCATCAAAAACCAAGCATAAATATCTTTGGGAAGTGTTTACCAAACCACTAGGCCGTTCTTTGTTCAAAAGCTTAATTTATTCATTTTTTTCTGGCACTCTTAACTAGGGCCTCTAATGAAGTTAGCAGAAAAAAGCCAAATTATATAAACTTGAATATATTTTTACTAGATTTTAATCAAAAGCTTAAATAATAAATAATTGTTTTTCTAAGCTTTTCCTCTGATTATGTGCCGAGCAAGTGGAAATCTTTTTCAAGACCGAGTAATTAGAATTGGGTCTTGATGCAGTGCATTGCGTAATTTGCCAAAATTGAATGCCAAAATGATCAAATAGTCAATTTTGCTGAATATCTTTTTGGCAAATATTTTTCGAATGGACACTCAAGCTAAACAAGATTAAAAATCAACTAGGCTTTTTTTTTCGACAAAAAAAATATCAAATATTTAAAAAATAGAATGTGTGGTAATACTAGACTTGGACTAGCATAGATAACTTTAATTACAAAGTTGAATTTAAGTAATTAAATAGAAAAAAGCTCAAAAATTTATTTACATAATTTAAAAAATTTTGCTTGACACCAGCTCTACTAGTTTCTTATCTGAGTAGCTTTATCGGTCTAATCTATGATAAAAAAAATGGGGCTTTATTGAAAATTTTATTTTTATTTTTGTTCTTTATCTTAAGTTATTTGATGTCATTGGCAGACGGTTGACCAAAAATTAATTTTTTTTTTACTTTAGATTAAAAAGAAAAATTAAATTTTTCTTTTATCCGAAATGCTCGATTCGCGTTTAAATTTTGCCTCGAGATAAAATTAGTGACAACAAAAATTCTAAATTGCTTAATGACATGCAAAATCTAGCGGCCAAGTAAGCGGAAGAAAAATAAATATTTTTTAAATTTTTTTGCTTAATTTTTTATCTCTTAAGAAGCATGCAAAACTCTGCCAGTGATCTGGTCCTGCACAAGTCTACGTCAAGCTTGGAAAAACTTGATGAAAATTTCTACGGAGCTTTTCAGCAACACTACGAATTTTTGATGGACAAAGGCCTGATAGAAACATGCCAAGTAATTTGAGAAAAAATTTTTTTAAACGCCAAAAATAAACCTTGGTCAAAAAAGCATTCTGGAGCGCAGAAAACCGACAGCCAGGACCTGAACGTCAATGTGTCTTACAGAGAATTTATGCATCAGTTTAATCAAATAAAAAGTTGGCTCGATCAATTCAGATGCTTTCGACATACCAACAAAGCATCAGCGAGCTTTTGTGAAAAATATTCCAATCAAGTAATTAAGTTTGTGATCCAAGGTCCCGGTAGATTATGGTTACATAATATGTCGTGACTTTTCTATGCCATAAAAATAAATTTTAATTATTCATTCAAATAAAACTAGCTTAAAAAAAAATTTTTTTTTCTCATTTTATTAATGATAATTATTTTTTAGATTGTTTATGAAGAAATTCTAAAGAGATCGCCTCGTAGGGAACTATTGAACGAGTACGCATGTCATTTGATAAAGTATCATCCCAACTTGAAGCATGATGTTTTATCCAAGCTTCATTACTTGAACAAACAGTGGAAATCAATTGAATCAATAATATCAAAGCGATATTTTAATCAAGATATGGCCAAAGGTAAACAATTTTATCTTTTGTCCCGTGGGCTTTAATTTCATCTTAATTTTTGTTCAGATCTTGGCGAGGACTTGAAAAATTTTCAACTATGGCTAGCCACAGTCGAAGACTTGCTAGAAAATCTATCAATAAAACCCGAGTGGACATTGTCCGAAATCGAACACTGTCTAAACGAGCATAAGGTATTGTTTCCGGTCGGAGACAAATTTTTTTTTTTTTTTTTTCAGTAATTTAATATTTTAAAAGTGTCTTCAAAATGATATTGAATCTCACGCAAAAATTATCAATTCAGTGCTTAAATTGAGCACCAAATTGAACCAAGAGCACAACGAGTACGCAACACTATACGAGAATGGAATGTATTTGCAGAATAGATGGCACTGTCTATGGCTGAAAAGTCTCGAATGGCAGTGTAGACTTGAACAAGAAATAAATCGCATAAAAAAGGTATTTACGTTTTATTTTATTTTCTTTTTTGTCTTATCTTTTAATAAATATTTATCAATTAATGATTATTTATTTTTAAATACAACCTTTATTTGTATATAATATATAGATTTATTATCGAAAGATTAACAAGCATAGTTTTAAATTTTTTTTAATACTTCCAAGCTGTACTTAATCTAAGATCTTAGTATATAATTAATTCAAATCAATCAACTTTTGGAAATTGTTGGCTAAGCGAGATTTTAACCATTGTTCAACAATTTAGGTTAAATCCAATATCACTTGTATGCAATTTTGCGTAGCCAGCTTTCTAGACTACGATACTTTATCGAGCTCTCTAATACTCAAGCAGTCAGATTATAAACACTTTTCATAATTACAGAGCAGACAAGTGGAAGACCTGTCCTGTCAATTCTATACGATTAGACTCAATACGGCTCACTAAATCCGAGTCTAATGCACTTTTCCTCTAAATTGTATTTTTCTACCGTGAAAAAATATCCCCAAAATTTTCTTCCTACTATTTGGTTGCTCAATAGTTTAATCGATTTTTTCCGAATCTCTTCTTTCACTCGCTCTCTCTGACTGGTATCGGTAAAATTCCGCTCATTTAAAATTTTAATTCAAAGCCTAGAAGTGTTTTTAAAACAACTTAAAATTAATTTTTATTTATTTCTAAACAAATTTATTTTTTTTCAGGCTAAAAATTTAAATATTTTGTTTAGAAAATAATTTTAAATTTTTTTTCATAATTAAAGTTTAATCAAATTCATTTTTAATTTCAGCTTTTATAATCTTTGTAGTGTTTAATGGGAAAAAAAATTTGAATTAAATATATTATTTTTAAAATTTTTCAGTCAAAATTAGTAATTGTATTTTGCTTCAATTTTAAAATTTATTTTGGTTTCTATGGTTCAATCTGTCAATCTAACTCGCAATTTGTCTTATTTCTTCAATACCAACTACATATTTGTACACATCGATCATGTCACTTTTCTTTGATATCATCTTCTAGATTTTATTTCTAAAAAAATTGTCTATGAAAAAGTCAGAATACTTGAGCTCAATTTTGGTTTTAAAAGCTTTAAATGGAAGCATAAAAAATTTTTGTAAGTTAATTTTAAAATTCATTAATGTAAAAATTCTTTATTTTCGTCTCAAAAATTATTTCATTCTAGATTTAAAATATTTTTAAAGTTTTAAAAAAAAACTTTATTATTAAATTAATTAATGGAGAGAGAGGTGAAATTTTTTGAATTTTTTGGTGGGCTTTTTTTTAAATCAATTAAAAGAGCTGATAAAAAACTTATAGTTCATCTTTGGTTATGAGATGACAATCGCTCATTAAAAGCAAATAATAAATAAAGAGGGTCATGTTTTTGATTGACAAACATCGAATCTAAACTATTTTGTTTTGGTGTTGGTCATATTTCGAATGATAAATCTAAGTTTGGTCAAAAGCTGATAAACAAATAAGACGATAACATGTTTAATCATATGGTTTAGGAATTGAACTCAATAAGAAATGCGACCAACACAATGCACTAACCTCAATAATGATATCAACAACAAAAATAAATGATAACTATATTTAAGTATTTGATCACTTATCATGCAAATTTTAAAAGCATTGATTTATGCCAAAAACATGCTCCTTAGAGCGCTTAGAAAAGTTTTCAATGTTTTCAATAGTGAATAGCCCAGCGTGAATTGAATAGAGTGCGATTGTTGACTTTGCAGAAAACAGTTGTCAATAGTCTGGCTGTTGCCCATGAGTTTTAATTAAGTATCCCGCATGTCAATAGACGTGTTTATGTTTTTGAGGTATTATTCGGATATATCACGCATTAAAAATAAAGAAATACAATTTCGGTCATTAGGCTTTTGACAACAAAATCCTAAGTATCAAATTTGCATTCATATTTTTATTTGAAAATTTTAATATTTTTTTTTTATTATTTTTTTGTTCAGCCTAAATTTAGGTTATGCAATTAAACAGAATTTTTCTCAGCTTCTAATCTCCTTGTTTCCGAAACGATCAAAAAATCAATCGATTCTTATGCAATAGGCTCTATTTGGCCGCCCTCAAACTCTAATCAAAATATACAATTTGATAAGTTTATATATTAGAAAAATTTGTTTTCTTTATATTTATACTCATTCAAACATATCCTTTTTTTCTAAGTATTCAATGCCATTTTCAAACAAATATCACTGCTAGGCTTCTTGTCCATATTTAGCCCCAATTTTCTTTTTCTTAGATCACCTTTCAAGTCAAATCTCGAAATTAGTCTGCACTCACACGGCTTCCTCACTATATCCAGCCCTATTCAGACCGGTTCTCGTATACCCCTATTTAAATAACAATTTCCTATTCTTTTTGTTCCTAAAATTTTCGACTTTATGAAATTTTTAATAAAATTCTCTCTTTTTAAAGCAGTTTTTTTTTTCATTTAATTTAAAAAAAATTTTAAATTTAACAAAGTCATCTTTTTTACTATTTGATTCAATGACCAAAGATTTATAATTTTAAAAGAATAAAGATTGAATTAAGCTAAATTGATTAGAATTAAATAGAAACAATTAATTTGCATAAAAATTTTATTTTAGTTTTTTTCATAGTTGTTTAAAGTCCCAAAGTCCAAGCCAAAGGCTTTTAATTTTTTTCAAATTAAAGTCTAAGTCAAAGAATTGATTTTTTTTTCAAAGTCCAGCTTCATGAATTTTTGCAGTTCCAGGTAGATAATGTAGCGGACAAATGTTCTTTATTTAATACAAAAATTTTTTTTTAGTTTAACCAAGTCTCTAGATTGTTATCACATTTAGCATTTCTCTGGTCAACCTTTTTTATCATTTTATTCAATGACCAAAGATTTATAATTTTAAAAGAATAAAGATTGAATTAAGCTAAATTGATTAGAATTAAATAGAAACAATTAATTTGCATAAAAATTTTATTTTAGTTTTTTTCATAGTTGTTTAAAGTCCCAAAGTCCAAGCCAAAGGCTTTTAATTTTTTTCAAATTAAAGTCTAAGTCAAAAAATTGATTTTTTTCTCAAAGTCCAGCTTCATGAATTTTTGCAGTTCCAGGTAGATAATGTAGCGGACAAATGTTCTTTATTTAATACAAAATTTTTTTTTTAGTTTAACCAAGTCTCTAGATTGTTATCACATTTAGCATTTCTCTGGTCAACCTTTTTTATCATTTTATTCAATGACCAAAGATTTATTATTTAAAAAAAATAAAGATTGAATTAAGCTAAATTGATTAGAATTAAATAGAAACAATAAATTTGAATAAAAATTTTATTTTAGTATATTTTTTCTTTTTTAAGTTGATCAAAATTTTTTTTTGTCAAGTACAATGTAGTATCGATTTTTAGTACTAGGAATATGGGGGCAAAAATTGAATTCATTTTCATCCGAAGTAGCATCAAGATATTCGAAATAATTTATCCAAGTATTGTGAACAAAAATCAATAGAATGGTTTAGATGCCAACAAAAAAAAATGTCACGTAATTAAAATTGAGCATCTGTAGAAAGAAAAATAATTTTTTTCTAAATTAAATTTCATCAAAGTTAAGATTGCTTTTACAAAAATCTGTGACAGTAATTAAATTTTATATTTATTTTAAAGTTTAAAAATTGAAAAGAAAAAAATTTCCAATTACTTGGTTAGTTAGAGAGAGAGACAAAAGCCACACAAAAATATCACACTTTGGATATGCCCAACTGCCACTTGTAGTTGGTAACTGAATACAGACACTAATCAAAAGCCAAACAATCGGCTCTGAGCTAGAGATTACGATAGAAAAAGGATTAGGGCCAAAGAAAAATAGCAAAATTCATGATTGCCGTTTAATTAGTAGGTCTCGAATTGTCTGACTAGATCGAGTGTCCTCTATTGCTGAAAAACGAGTTTAATTGTTATTACACTCATTAAAATCTGGGCCGAAACATTTTAATATTCAGCAAGCTTAGAACATTTATATTTAATTACCCGCAATTAAATCACACTATAAAATAAGCTAGATTAAGGACTTAAATGATCCATTTAAGCTCACAGTATTGCATCTATATTATTAGGGAATATTCATTTTTAGATTTATCTCTTTCTTTCTGATCGACTAGCAATCACTTCCTATATAAATCATTTTTGATGCGTGGCAATTATAGTCCCGCGACAAGTTGATTAATTAAAATTTAAATTTGACATTCTTGAATTTTGATGGTAATTAAAAAGAATACACATAGCCGAGGGTTTGCAAGTATGCATAGACAAGATTGTATCTTTGAGTAAATAGTCAAATTTGGGTCTATATGTGAACAACCTTTGAACAAAATTTCAACTATCTTTTAGTAAATTTTCTAGTGTTTGATTTGGACCATTGGCAAAGTGGACCGAGCCAGCTGAGTGTACAATTCTGTTACAACAATCGCTTTTAGAGTGTGTCTAAACTGTGTCTATTCGCGATTAGCCTTCAGGTTGTTTGTTCAAGATCTGTCTAGGATAATTATTTTATTACCTTAAGATAACTTTAGCAAAAAAGTAACATCAGTTCATGTGTACAGCAAATATAAAGCCGGTCTATGGTCTCATTTGAATTGAGAAAAACAATTTTTTTTTGCTTTTATTTTCCGCGCCGATGAACTCATGGAACAGTTGGCCATGGCTTTATCGATTTTCAAATTCTGTAAAGAAAAGCAGTAATTAATTTTGTGATTAACATTTTGATATTGAGATCTTGTAATTTCCTACTAGTAATTAGCGCCCTAGAGGCTCAGCATAGGTAAAGTATTCATTTAATAAATGATCTTTCAGTCAAAATTATTGAAAGGTTTCACTAAATGCGCAGATAAGATAGATTTATTTATTTTAAAAAAGTTAAGAGGTAAACACTGTGCACTTTTTTGTTTACTCAGCTATTGAAAATTTTAACACTTTTAATTGGGAAAAGTATCATAGGCTTAGGCAAATATTTTGAGCTCGTTACGGACTTAGATTAATTGCGGTGAGAGTCTAGGTTTGAAAATTTGGGAAAAAATTTTCTTTTTTTTTTGTTTCTAGATTATGTCATTAATTTTAATGAAAGACAAAAATTGATTTTAATTAAAAATCAAGGGCTTAAATAAAAGGAAACATTTATTTTTCTATGTAAACGAGAAATTTTTTAGACGAACTTTTGAAAGAGAAGTGCTTTTTTATTTTTCTATACGATAGACTGATTTTAACTTTATTTATTCATTCATTTAAATGTTAAAATATCAAATATTAAAGTAAAGAGTATTTTAATAAAAATTTTTTGTGATTTTTTTATTTTTAATTTACAGAAGCTTTTATGAACTAAATTAATTTTCATTGATTTTAGAGAGAGAGAAAAAAAAATTTATTTTATCAAAAAAAGAAGCACTGAAATGATTTAAAGTTTGATTCAAACTATCTGCAATACAGTTTTGGAAAATAATAACACTTTAATTTGCCAAACATTGGTACAATTGTAGTCTTTGGATTTATTTATTTCTTTTAAAATTTTTTTCAATCAGTCTTTTTATTTTGAGACCCAAATTTATAATTTTTTGCTAGATTTTTCTATGTAAAAAAGAGTAATTTTGATAATTTAAATTTATTATAGTGGCAGGTATGTCGAACCTTTGGGGAGAACTAAAGTCTAATTTTTTGACATAAATATTTTTTTCAATTTTAAAAGTTGATCAGCAATTCCATCTTTATCTAACACTGGTTAGCCCTCCATTTATAAATTACTAAATATATAAAAACAGGCCCATAATTTTCCTCCCGCTAATTTTAATAAAAAGAAATCTAATTTATTAAAGTTAAGTCTATATGCATTCCAACTCAACAAAAGAGACCTAAGGTCAAAAAGCATAAAGGGATGATTGAGCCCATTTATTAATAAGAGAAGCACATTAAAATTTATAATTTTAAAAAAAATTTAGATTTTTGAAATTAATATCAAAATTAAAAAAAATTTACAAAATTTTATGAAAATTAAATTAATGTTATTGTTTAGAGGGAGGTGTTATTAATTTAGACGTGTTTTTATTAATCTAGAGGTAAGCTTATTAAATTAGCGGTATTTTTATTAAAAATAGCGGTATTAAAAAATTATTCGCCATAAAAACATACGGTATTTTAATAAATATTTATTATTATTTTTTTATTTTAAAAAAACTAAATAAAATTTTCAATGTTTTTCACAACTATATTTTAGAGAATATAAAATACAAAAATTTTTTAAGTGGTTTAAAGTTAGATTTAAGACATATTTTTATTTTAGGCCATAGTTCATAAGTTTGTATAGAGAATTTTTTTCAATTTTTTTCTGCGTAAAAGAGAGTAATTTTGAAAATTTCTATTTATGATAGCGGCAGGTAGGCGGCTGAACCTTTGGGGGAGTGCTTTTGAGTCAAATTTTTTGACATAAATTTTTGACAAATATCAAGCGAATAAAAGAACCGTGTGAAACTAAACGAGCTAAAAACAAAAAAATTTACCTTGTTAAATTAAAAAAAAATTGTATAAGCACTTAATAGGAATTATTTAAGATTCAATGGTTTCACTAAAGAAATACCTAGCTAAAAAATCACATAAACTTTCTATTAAAACCCTTACTTTTGTAATATCATCAAAATTTTGGACTTTTTTTTTGTTTTAAAAAACAAAATAAGAAGCTTTAATTAGAAAAATTTTAAATTAAATATTGTATAACTTTGATTTAAATAGAGAGGAAAATTTTCATATTTTCTTCTCGCGGACTTTTGCTCAGGCCTCTTGACAGATGGCCATCTAAGTGAAATTTATTTGTTTGCCCATGTCTAATTAGATAGAGGTAAATCGATAAAATGTCACATTTATTGTACTTTATTTTCTCTCATCTCTCCACTCTTGAGCTTGTAGAGAATTCCCATAATTAAAATATTTCTTCCAAGGTACAAATCAAAGACGCTTCACTTAAAACTAGCCACTCTAGCGAGTCAAGTACATTTGCGAAAACCACACACTCACCACACAATCTTTCCAAATACTCGGAACAGAACACCGAGCAAAACGATGATATAATTCCGTTCGACGAGTCCGAATACGAAAAAATACCAACCAGCTCCACGGCTACCACTCTTGACACCAGACCCAGAAAACACCGACCACACTTTGCTCGCTCTTTGCTTTATCTAAGAGAGCCACACTCAACTGAGCCCAGAAGAACCATGTCCTGCACGAACATTTTCGAGCCAAGGCGCAAAATCGCGACCAGTCTGACCGAGTCCGAGCTGTCCAAACGGGTCGACTTGTTGGCAAGGCGCAAAAAACGCCGCCACACCAACCACATGACCAACGACCTCAGCTACTACTACTCGCTCACTGATGTCAAATACTACAGCCTGGACGACGATGAAGATGGCGAGTCTGGCTCATCGGATCTGTCCGAAATTGTGCCAGTAGACCTGCACAACAAGTCCGACTCGTCCTCATCTCTGTCATCGCTCGACCTGAGCTATCAAGCGAGCAAATTGCTCGGCAAGCAAGCCACTCGCTCCATTAGCGAGTCCAATCTGAAGCAGACTCGCAGTCGAGTTTTCAAAAGATTTTCAAATAGAAAGTACTCGGTGGTGAAGAGAAAAAAATTGATAGATCTTGATGAAACAGGTGGACACGATGGCGACCTAGACGACAATCTAGAGGAGGCCGATGACTTCAACTCGGATGAATATGACTATGACAATTGCCATGAATTGATCGACTATGATCGACAATGTTTGAGCTATTGTTGTGGTGAAAAGAAGTCACTTGTCAGATTGAACACCACGGTGACCAGTGCCTATGACACCTGCTCCAATTTGAGCAACGAGGTGAGCAGCAGTGAGAAAGCGTTCAGGGCTAAAAGTGGCCGCTCCAGCAGTGGAAACGCCAGTGGTGACTTCAATGACGACTATTCAAGCCAAATTCAAGTCATTTCGTTCACCGATTCATCTAACTTTGACAACTTTGAATCAAGTAAGTCCAGTTTGTGGATCAGATGGGGTAAGGATTGAAGAAACTTAGAAAAAGTGAATCTGGCATAGAAATAATTTTATTTGTTTTAAAATGTTAACAACACAGATAAATTTTTTTTTTTTTTTTATTCATAAATTTAAATAAAACATAAAATTTTTTTTGTACAAATTTAAAAATTAAAATTAAGTAAGGGTCCAGAAATGAAAAACGTCCGCGCTATCTCATGATTCGGTTTTTGACTTCAAATTATTAATCTACTTATATGAAAACCTAGGAAAGCAAAAATTTTAGGGTATAGTCAAAAAATATTTTCCGGTTCGATGGTTCTAAAGACACTTGAGCTTTGGTAAAGTACAGTACAATTTAAAACTAACTTGTACATTTCCTTTCCTCGACTCTTCCTCGAATCTTCCTCTTCCTTTCCTTTCCCCACTTTTCTATTAGGAAGACTTGAGGAAAGGAATAGTTGAAGAAGAGTCGACGAAGAGTTGAGGAAGAGTGGAAGAACAAAATGCTTACAAGTTAGTTTTAATTTGTACTGTAGTATTATTCTGAGAAGTTTAAAATACTCTATATATCCCCATTAATGGTCATATATTCTGAAAGAGCATACAATTTTACGTCATAATTCGAAGTTTTTTTGTATCAAAAAAATATTTTTTGGACTGGAATCTTGGAAAAAAGCTGAAATTTAACCTTTCTTTTAGTTTGTTTGTATCTAGTCCTAGGATTACGTCACAATCCAATATAAAATATATATATTCTGAATAAAGGTATAATTTTGAAAAGTTTTTAGGCTTTAATTTTTTTATTTTTAGACTTCTTCGTCTAAAAAAATTGACCGAAAACATTATTTTTTTTAGAAATTAGAAAAAAAAAAAAACTTTTTTTTAAATTTATTAATTCTATCAGTCTAAGTTAAGTTTATTTATGTATAGATAATATCTTAAAATGTATTTTAAAAAAATATTTTTTTAATTATTTGAAGTCAAAAATCAAATCAAGAGATAGTGTGGACGAAACTTAAGAAAAAAAGTCAATTAAAACAAAAAATAAATGTGATTTTGATTTTTTTTTAAATATGTATGTTCATATAAAAAAATATGATATATATGAAGATTTTTTCCAAAGATTAGTTTCTAACAATAGTGAAAAATACTAATTATTCACCACTTTTTGCCGCAAATATATTAAATCAACAAGCCATTTTATAGATGAGACTATAGCTTTCAGAATATGTGCTTATTAATAAGAGTTGTTTAAAAGTCACAAGTCTCAAGTCAAGTCCAAGTCCGGACTTTAAAATTTTGAATACTGAAAAAGAAATTTATGCTAAAATTGCAACAAAATTCTGATATATGGCAAATCTATTGCATTAGACAACCCAAGAGTATTTAAATTTTTAGACATGAAGCCTGATCTAGCAAATTAAAAAAAAATTCTGGACTTGGACTTTTTTTTGGTACTTTTAAACAACTATGATATTATGTCTAAGTTATGTCTATTAGAACATGATATATTTTAGCTCAAAGATAACCAACTTTTGTTATTTTTTAACCTTTGAGGTGGTGGGGTAAAAATAAAGTTTTTGATTACACCTAAAAAACAGTTGTTGCAAAAATGAATTATTATTTTTTTTAGTTTTTGTGCTTTGTTTTTCTTTTTTTAAAATAATAATATTTAAGTTTATGTTTATTTCACTTTTTTAAAGATTCAAAGTTAAAATTTTAGTTCATGCTGTTGTTTTTTAGATTCACATATTAAAAGCTTTTTTAATTTCCCTCTGATTAAATGAAGCATTAAATTTTTGAATATTTTTTTTAATCATTATTAATAAATATTTAAAAAAATTTAATTGTTTTTTTGTTGTAGCAAATGAGGCTAAAATCACGGATAAAAAAAGTGAGTCGACTAGTAATGTGATATGTGCCGGGCCGGTAATAGTAGCTGCTGGGGTTGACGAGACAAGCACTACCAATACGGACGTGTCTGACCCGCATTGGGACGGATACACTGTAAGATAGACAAAACAATTTTAATTAGATTTTTTCTTACTTTTTTATTTTTTAGAGCTCGCCATTTTACAGCAATTCTGTGACTGTAGAAGATTTTTGTTTTAGTGATAAAAACCAACCTGTGCTACCGTGGGATGAACTATTTTTCGAGCTAGATCCAAACGAGGACATACCACACAAGCAAAATGTAAATTAATATTTTATAGTGATAATAATTAAATAGCGATTTAGGGTTTTTTTTTTATTTATTTTTAATGGTTTCAAATTTATCTAAGAGATAGAAAAAATTCTCTTTTTTTTTTCAACGACTAGATCACGGCAGTGTTTGGTAAATATTGATTTAAACAAGGAAAATCCCTATTGCATAATTTGAAAATTATAAATATTTACAATTAAAAAAATTAAGTACAGATTATTTTTATTAAAAGAAAAGTATTGTTTAAATCAATAAATCAGTGTCATGAAGTGTTTAAATAATCAGTCTTAGTTGACTTGTTTATATCCACTTGGTCTTTTTTATTTATTTTACTTGAGAAAAAAAAATATTTATTTTCTAATGTATCTTTTTTGACATGATTTAACTTGACAAGTTGATAAGTTAAATACTCGGGGCGTTTTGCGGGCATTTGTAATCGTTTAATAGCTAATAAAACTCAAGGTTGTACATTTTTTTTTCAATAGCACCGATGTTTAATTTAAGAATTTGAGCTAATTTAGCTTTTCTAGTCCGATCATCTATGACGAAAAATTTTTTTAATAAAATAAAAATAATGAATTTTTCGAATTTTTTTTCTCATTCAAACTAAGTTTAGGGTTTCGGAAATTTTTTAACTAAATTGGGGGCTTTCCTGACCAGAATGAAAACATTCATCAAAAGTTAATGGTCACTTGATAATTAATTAACTTGAAATATTTTTGGTCATTTTTATTTGAGAAACTTTCAATTTATTCGACTCTGTGGTCTTTTTTTGTAGATAAAAATTTTAATCATTTAGCTTTTTTTCTCAGTGAATATATTTTTTAATTTTTTGTTTTAAATAAAATCAACCATTGTCGCACACGGGACATTTAGTTCTATTTTTTTGAGAATAATATGCCTAGAACTACTTGATTTTAATCGAATTAATACAATAATCTCCAAAGTTTTTCAAAATTCAAATTATTTTAATTTAGTTATTTAATTAAAAATTGTTAGATTGAATTTCGATAAAGGATTCTGAAATCAATATTTAAACTAAAGTGAAACCGATTCTATTAAGTTAAGTCTCATTTACTTTAGTCTAAAGTAAAGTTTTAAATTTTTTTCTTTTATTTTTAATTTTTTTCAACTTTCAATAAAATAATTATTTGTTTAAAATATTTATATATTTACCTCAAAAGAGTTTCTAACAATACATTTATTTTAATTTAAATTTTTATTTCCTATTAAATCGACTACTGAGATTTAATAGTAATCTAAATAAATTAAAAAATGTTTATTTTGAATATGAGAAATAGCACTCATAGGATTTTAAAATAAAAAATTAGAATTTCATGTTTATTTATTTTAATCTAATTAACCTTTAAGAAAAAAAAAACGTTTAGGAGATTCCAAATTAGATAGAAAAATATGTAAAAATGTAAAAAAGAAAGAGGGTACATATGATATGATAAAAATGTACAATTTACAAAAGAAATGAACATATCCATCAAAAATTGAGATTTAATTATTTTCTTTTTAAAAAAACTTAAATGATAAGATGATTTGAAGCTGAAAATTAAATATAATTATATGCGATTTAATTATTAAATAAGTATATTACCCTGCGTCACCATTAAATAAATGAATTAATGAAAATTAATCATCGAAAGAATCTTTGAAGGGTCATTTTATTTTTGAACTTTATTGAAATCAAATTTTGGTCAAAATTCAATATCTAAAACAGTCTTTTGGGTTTTAAATGCTAGAAAAGTGCTAAGTGATAATTGATAATTTTATTAATTAAAATTATTTAAGTTAAAGAAATTAAAAAAACATATTATAATTATGATTGATACTAACATTTAAGAATAAAAATTGTTTTATATTTTTGCTTCTTTGAATTAGAAAATAAACATAATTTAGTAAAGCCTAATACTACTAATTGCATTTAAAGAAACAAAAATTAGCGTTTTTGCATTGAATTTGCACCAGAATGATTAAAATACTGGCACTAATAATACATTAAAAAATTTCAACAAATTACTTTAAAAAGAGTTTGTTGGAAGTCTTTTTTTTTTTTTTTTTTTTAATAAAAGTTAAGCTGTGAAAAAACAACAAGGTAATTTTTGTATTCATTAATTAAGATAACATTTACTTAAATTGTCAATCGTCATTATTTTTATTTTTATTATTGCTATTTTTACTGTCAAGAGAGAATTTTTTTAATTAAATTATTTTTTTAGTCAGTCATAAAACAGTTTGATTAAAATAAAAAGCATTTTTTCTAAATTTTCAAAGCTCAGATATTGAAAAGAAAGGTTTCAGAAAAGTTAAGTGCATATTCTTTTTGATAATTTTTATAAATGAATTTTGAAAGATAACACGTTTTAAAAATAATCTCAATTCTCTCAATTCTCAGAATAATCTCGTTTTAAAAACAAAAAATTTTATTAATGTTTTTTGGGTCTATTTAATCATAGCTGTATCTTTACAATTAATCGATTAACGAGACTAATTTTGGGTACAGAATTTCGGTTTTCTATTTTTATATTTTTTATGAAAAGCTAGAAAGTTTTTAAAATAATTTAATTTAATTTAATTTATTAAAAAAATCCAATTTAAAATCATTTAAACTTATAATTAAAGTATGTCGTAATCAATTTTTGAGGCTTTTTATAAAAATTTTCTTTTATGATTTAGATTGCACTAAATTGATTTGATAAGACTAAGAATCACGATCATTTAAATTACCATTTATAGATTCGAATCGATTAAGATTAAATCAAAGTCTTTTCTATTATTTTTACGTATCTTTTTGGATATTTTCAATAATTTCAGAGTGCAAAAAAAAATCTAAAAAATCTTGAATAAGATTGATTACTTAAAATAGCCTAACTAGCCTTGAGAAATTAAAAATTTTAAAAAATACTTTTAAAAATTAAATCTCTTTTAATCTTGATAATCTTAATTTCAAATTAATTCAGCTTTTGGTTCATTACTCTTTTTAAAATAATTTTTGCAGACCTTTCACCACCTTTTTTTATTACTTTAGAGGCAAATTATTAGAATTTTTGTGCAATTAATCATTTTTTTCTATTTGCTTGAAAAAAAAAATTTAAGTTAAATTTTTTTTTAAATTATGAGAAAAAAATTTAAATTTTTAATTTAAGTCAAATCATTACACATCACCGAGGCAACGAATTCGCTTTACAAGACGAGTATCGACCCCTGGGTTAAATCAAATTGGAAACCACTTCTACCATGAGACCAAAAAGCCCAAAGTCCATCGAAAACTAACAGAAAAAAAGGACAGTCTGTCGAGCTTTGAATGCTCGAGTTCTAACGAAACGACCACCAGCGACTTTAAGAATTCACTAGGCCAGAGACGCAGAATGTCTTTTACCTACCAGTACAGAATGCTCGAAGTCGAACTAAACGAACTTCAGGACATTATAAATGACTCTGAAGATCAGCTTGGTCACGTGACTAAGCTAAATTGCTGGCATAAACGCTTCAATTTAGAATTCAAATCAACTATATCCCAATTGGATTTAGCAGAGTCAATTCGATTACCCAACAATCAGTTTAGTTTGTCAAAAATTCACATTCCCAAATATGTAAGAAATTCTTTTGATTTTTAAATTTAGAAAATTTCATCAAAAAAATACTAAAATTTTTGAATAAAAATAAATTTTGTATTTTTTTGAATTTTTTTTGAATTTTTTTTGTTAATCTAAAATAAATATCTACTAAAATTTTGTTTTAGAACGATTTGCTAGCAATATGTCACACAAACATTTCAAATTTAAAATTGATTAGAAATTTAATTAAAACTTCGAACAACAAAGAAACGGCCGACACTGTCCAACCAACGTTCACTTATCACTTCGAATTGAAACAACACCAACAACTTCAACAGTTTAAACAGCAAAAGCTTGATTCTTATCAATCTAAATTGGATGGTAAGCGCAAAGTTTTACTTTGAGCAAAATTAAGGAAAAAATGGCTTTGATTTTCCTCTAATGCACTAATAAAATCTTTTAAAATCAATAATTATTTTTTTTTTCATTCAAAGATATTGTTAATAGATGGGAGATAATGGAGACTAGTCTGAGCGAGAGCAAACATTTGGACGAATCTGTGTCCGAGCTTTTAAACGAGCTGAAAAACCTCAAAAATTCCCTCAGTTTTGTGCATAAATTGACCAAGCTGGACCCACATGTTCTCTACTTGAGATCCATTGAAAATTTGAGCCAATTCATAGGCGAACTAGAAGACAAAACATTCTACCTATCCGACATACTTAACAAAATAAACGAGCAAAGATCTCTATATTTGAGCTTTGTAGCTAAGGAAAAGACACCGATCGACACCGATAAAGACACAAGTGCGGTTCTGGATCTGATAAGCAACGAGATAAACGATCTCGAAGAAGCTCATAAACAAGCAAGTCTTGAGTATGATTTTTTTTCATTTATTTAACAGTTCATTAAAAAAAATTAATTCAATTAAATTTTATAATTTCCTCTGATATTTTATTTTAATTTAAACTATGACATTTTATTTAAAAAAATTTAATTTCATTAATTTTTAATTTTAATTTAAACTTTAACATTTTGCAAGTTTTTTTTTTCTATTTAACTTTTTTGAAATTTTGAAATTACATTTTTTAATTTAAACTTAATACTTAAGCATGTTAAAATTTGAGATTTAATTACGCAATTATTTCTAAAAATGTAAAATAGAAAAAAAACTTGCCATTTTTTAAATAGATTTTTTTTTAAATGAAATGATAAAGCTTAAATTAAATAAAATGTCAGTAAATTTTTTCAAAAATTGATTATTATTTTTATACTGATTTTAAATTAATATTTTAAATTTTATTAAAAAAATTAAGTTGAATTCTAAAAATGCTTCTAATTTATCTATGTTTAGTCTCAAGAGTTTCATTATTAAAATAATTAATTTTTAAAAATTTCATCTAAAATTTTGTTCAATCATACTTGTTGTAAGTCTCTAAAATTATATCAAAGTAAAAAAAAAATTTGCTTTAAACTTGGCTTGACTTAAGACTTGTTACTTTAAAACAGCTCTTGTTTAAATTTAAACCTTTACATTTCATTAAAAAAAAAATAAATAAAATTTTAAAAATTTTTTTTTGTAATTAAAGTCAGAGTTGTTTCCCAAAAAATCCCAAAAAAAAGTCCAAATCCAGACTTTTTTTAAACTTGCTAGATCAGGCTTCATATCTAAAAATTTAAATACTCTTGGGTTGTCAAATGCAATAGATTTGCCATATATCAGAATTTTGTTGCAATTCTAGCATAAATGTCTTCACAATTCTTTTTCAGTATTCAAATTTTCAAAGTTCGGACTTGGACTTTTTTTTTTAAAAAAGAATTAAAGTCTTAACTCGGACTTGTGAAAAAAAAAGTCCGGACTTGGACTTGACTTGAGACTTGTTACTTTTAAAGAACTCTCATTAAATTTTAAAATTAATTTAACAATAATAGATTTCGAAATTTTAAATCAAAAAAATGTTATTTAATGAAATTAAAAAGGAATTTATTTTGTAGTGTTATGCTTTATTTGAATTTTTATTTAAAAAAATTAAAGTTTAATTTTAAAATTTCGTCACAATTTATTTAATCTAAATTTTAACATTTTATTTTTTAAAAAATAAACATTTTTTTATTTCTTAAGGCTGAAAATTTTGATCAAAAATTTGCAAAATATTTATATCACTTGGCAGCAAGTGGAAGAAATAAACAATGAAATAAAAAGTGAGCTTGGTAAATACGAAAGTGAATTGGCATTAGATTGTTCGAGTTGTGAATCAAACTGTTCTTTTATGCACAGGGACGAGACTACATTTAAAAATTTAAATAATAAAAAATTAATGAACAAACTGAACCAGGATGACTTGAACAAATTGGAAACTGATCTTACAGTTTTGGAGACCCATGTGAGCTCGTTTAACCGCGAGCTTTGCAATTTGTTCAAATTTTCATCGGACAGCATCACTGAGACCGATTTAGAATCAGTTTATTCCAAGTATTCTCTTACTTTGGACAAATTTAAAAACGAGACCAAATACTTGAGAGAGTTGTTCAAGCACAAGGACAGAAATGAGCCGGATAGGGCAAAAAAAAGCGATTTTTTCAACTCGGTTAGTCAACAAATAGACTTAAATACAAATAAAATAAGGACAAATACCAGCTTTAATTATGAGCATGGAGAATTTTTTGCCAAACTTCACTTGGACTTTAATGAAAATGAGGCTTGCTATGACGAACTAAAGACATCTACCCCTCGCTACAAGCACATAGAAATAGAAAACACGATTTGTCCAGTTCAAAATGGAAAGCTAAAGCGGAAAATAGATATTTTAAATTTGGAGAATAAATCATGTCAAACTGAGAGGGTGGACAAAAATGACAAGAGTGGTCAGCAAAGATCAGTTGATAGTGGAATAATAACAACAATGGACTCGACTGATATGGGCTCTTTTTCGGTCTCAACGCCGAGCTATCTTACCAAAATGGAATCTTCCACCGAGAATGTTTCTAGTCACAAATCAGAGCTAAGGGAGACGGAAAAATTGGATTTTTTCAAAAAAGACTTGAACAATCAAGAGCAAGGTGATAATTTGAGGAAGCGGAATCTAGAGTTGTTTGACCAAATTGATGAAATAAAGAGTGATGGACAAAAATATGAGACAGAGAGTTTAGATGAAAATGAAATTGGGGATGGTAGAAGAGCAAAATTTTCATTTTTTAGAATTTTGTTTTTTGGATTTTTTTTTGGTTTGATATTTGTTTTTTTTGTATATAGTGTAATGCCTAAAATAATGCCATCTTGCTGCGACTTTAAACGAGATTATTTGTTTTTTAATGTGGGAACTTTTTTCGGCGATGACGAAGACCGACTTGTAGCTTTTTAATCAAAATTGGTCCTCTTCAATTTGAATGTTTAATTATTTGATCTTTTTTCTTGTTAGTACGAATGCACAGTCTTATAGCATTTTTTGTTTTTTTTTTTTCCTTAAAAACTGGTTTAAATTGTTAACGTGTTTTTTTATTTCATTTAAAATTTGATTTTAATTATATTTGAGTTTTATTTTGATTGAGTTTACTATTTTTGTATAAAAAAAACAAATTTATTTGGTAATTATATATTTTTAAAATTAAAAATCAAAATTCACAACGAAATAAAGCATTTTGAAAGTTATATTTTTAATTTTATATATTAATAGGCGTTCAGAAAAAAGATTTTCAAAAGTTTGTCATTAAAAAATAAGGATCTATTGTGATAGGTGACCAGCACCGCTCACCTAGAATATCTGACCAGAAATTGATTACCTTTTTGTTCGATCACTTATTTTTTTATTCGAATGATAATTTATAACATTTAACATATTTTTAATCACTTTTAAAATTTTTGATGATTCTAACTTGAAAAAAAGTTTAATTTTCTTTGAAAAAATATAATTCATTTTGAAGCACAATAAAATTTTGAAGAATTGTGCGTTAACACAATTAACCAAAAGTTTTAAAAACCAAAATGTATAGATGGAACTATAGAAGAAGTAAATATAAGCTTTAAGTAATAAGAAAAGCCTAGTTAAGTGTCCTGAATGTGATAATTATTTTCAGCGAAAAGGGTTAAAATGTATTTTGCTAAATAACATTAAAACTTTAAATTGATAACTTTGAATTTCTTTGACCACCTAATAAATTTTTTGGTCACTTAATTTTTTTATTATTAAAATTAATAACATATTACCTCTTTGAAAATTAGGTGACCAAAATTGATCGCATATTTTAGGTGAGGGGTACTGGTCACCTATCACTATAGACCCAAAAATAATATGCTCCTATTTTCAAAACTAACAGAGTCTTTATAAATAATATGATTTTTTTTCCAATTGTTTCCTTCAAATATTAAAAGCATTATTTACAGAATGATTTCCTATTTTTTTAATTATAAGTTACCTATACTTTAACTATTTAATAAAAATAAAACTGCTAATTTTGCTTATGGCAAGATTAGCAGTTTTATTTTTATTTAACTGAATGAAAAAAATTTTCAAAAATATATTCTAATACTTCTTGTTTCGTATCGAGATAGTTAATAGTCCTTTTTTTGGTACGGTTTTTATTTGAAACACCAACTGCTCTTTGAGCTAGCTCAAGTGTAGTTTCTTCATCACTTAAAATCATTTTTCCCAGAAACAAAATAAAAGTATGCAATATTTTATTCAAGAAAAAGTATCAAACTTAAGATGCTTCAACGCAGTTTTGAAAATTTTTTTCATTTTTTACACATAGAATAAACTCAAAAATTGGAAGAATCCTTAATTTTGACTTATAAACGAATTCGAATTTAATTCTTCATTTTTTTAATTCTGGAATAAACGTCAGAAATTTAATAGAACATTAGTTAAATTTAGCTTTTATTAATAGAACATTTCTTAATTTTAACCGGAATTCTCAAAGAATTCAAAAAAATTACTTTAACATGGTTTCGATGGGAACTGTTCCATATAGAATTCCGGTTAAATTCTAGGTTTATTCCTAGTATGCTGGGCAAAGGTTTAGGGTATGTTCAATTTTGATTTTTGATTTAAGAAAAATAAAATAAACTATAAATCAATCATTTCGTAACTTAAAGATTATTATTTTTTAATTCATATTTATCTTATTTAATATTAAAACTTCTAATATTAATTTTTTTTTGCATTGGTGATTTGTTATGAAGATTTCTTCAAATTTTACGATTAATTTACGTAAAATAAAGTAAAGTCATTACTCACTAACTCTTCCTCAAATTAAACATTTAAACTTTCACATTTTAATTGAAGTAACAGTTTTTCAGATTTTAAATAAAGATTCAAACCTTGAAACTTTCTTTAATTTTATTAAAAAATGCCACGCAATTAAACAAAAAATGCTGCTTGAGTTTCAATTTTGTTTTTAATCATTATTAAGAATATTTATGTATAAAATATTTAAAGGTCTACCCAATCACCAGATTTATACTGAGATTTTTTTTTAATTTTGAAAAAAAATTAATATTCATTTCCGATTATTTGTTTAGATCAAAAGTTTAATTAATTTCAAAAGAATAGAAAACTTAATGTTTTAAAATTTTCAATGAATAATTAAGAAACAGTAAAAGGTCTTAACTACGACATGATAAAAAAATTTTTTCATGAAATAAAATTGTATCACAAAAATCGAATCCTTTAAGCATTTTCAATGGAATTCTTTAGTTAAATATTACTAAAGTATTGTGACAAACTAATGATGATATTTAATAGAGTATTTAATATAGGGTTGAACTGCATTTATTTTTTATTTATTAATTCTTTTTGGCATCAAGTCTACTAAGTTTAAAAAAAAACTTAACCAAAAAGTTTATTTTTAAAATTTTTTTCGAAAATATGTGTAAATTAAAGGATAATTTTAAGGGATTGTGCTTGTTGCAAAGAAGAAGAAGAAGAAAACTTTTAACCATTTCTCAGCTTTTTCAAAATTTAAAAAATTGAATAATTTAGATTGTCATTTTAATTGAAATTTTGTTTTAATTTAGATCTAATTCAATAAAGCATTTAGCCGAAAATATAGTTGCTTCTTTATTATGATGTATTAAATAGCGGGTTTGAGTCAAGATATTACCAATACCCGACTCTATTGTGTAATTGCTACCTTACCATATCTTCTTTCAGTCTTTTAATTTTTGGGTATTTTTTTTTAATCTGAATGAGCATTAGTTTGCACAGATAAACAAATACATAATAACTCAAAATAAACAAGTAAAAATCAATCGGTTTTAATCTTCTTCTTTTAAAAATATATAACTGTTGTTCTTAGATTAAAAAGACCTTAAAAAAATTAGATTTCTTATTTTTATTCATATATGCTTGGATTAATGTGTATCTAGCTTACAACAAAATCTATCTACACATCTTGGCAGTTCAGTCTAACTGAGCTTTTTCTTAGATCTAAATATCACTAACAAATTTGAAAGAAAATTGCAGAGTTGTTCATCAAGACGCTATTTTTCAAGTCTTTCGACCAAAAAGTCAAAATAGGACTTGACCTGGCTCTTTTCAGATTTTGACCATTTTTTTCCTGATTTTATTTTGATTTTTACTACCTGAAATGATGCGTTAATTATTTCGATAAAAATGAATTAAAAAGACTAATCGGTCAGATTCATAATTTTATTTCAAAATTTTTACAATTTAAAATTTTTTCTAAATAAAATATTTAATAAACTTGAAAAAAAAATTCAAATTCAATTTTTACTAAAATAATTATTTGGTAAAAATTAAACTAAACATCAACCCAAGTCGTGACTTGGACTTGACTTGAGGAACAACTCTGGAAAATTGAATGGAAAAAATATCTTAAAGTAAATTTTTATTAGAAAAATGTTAATAAAATCAAGAAATAAACCTCATTATGAATAAAGCAAAAAAACATAAAATTTTTGTAAAAAAAATGGCTTAATAAATTGAAAAATTCACCAGATTATAACTTTCAAAGTTAAGGTGTTTTGTAATAAAGCTTGAAGTAATTTTCTTAAAAGCACTAAAAAAATGCATCTTTAAGTTAACACTTTTGAATATAAATTAATTGGGTAAAATATTAATTTTTACTTAAACAAAAGCTCAGATCTTAAGATCTTTATAACAAACAAAATATCTAAAAAGAAAGAATATAAAATACTTGATTAATAGACAAATTTATTTAAAAAGAAGAACTTTGGAACATAAAAAGTATAACTTCCATGCACACTAATTGCATCGACGATTGGAATAAAATTATTCCAATCTTATCTTCCAATAAAAACAAATTTGAGCTAACATTAAAAATAAACAACGCTAATCTCACAGAATAGTATAAAAACTATTCCAAACTCTTCTCAGTTCAAAATCTAAAATATGATCTCAACAAAATTTCTAACAAGTCTGTTCATTTTATCTGCCATCGTTGGCATCACCCTGGCTAGCTACGATGACTGGTATTCAGATGATAATCAAGGTAAACAGCTTTTTTTCTTGCTAAATCACAACTTTTATTTCTGATCATTATGAAGTCTTCTTTTTCCAATTCAAGAATTTGCTGGTCAGGAACTCTTTATAATTAATTTTTCTATTTTAAGAAAGAATGACTCGAGATGAAGCCAGCAAGTTCTTGGATACCTATAAGAGACTTTTTGGCGGTAAAGACGAAGAAATACGGGAGGATAATGACGAATTGGGTGAGCGTAGAGCTGAGGCTTTCGAGGCCTATGAGGAAAAATGCGAACCATTATTTGTTGTCGGAAAAAGAGCATGTCCACCTATGAGCAGTTGTGGCGCTGATTTTAAACCAAACGCGTTCAATAATTATGACCCAAAAGCCTCGACTAAAGCCCCCAAAAATCCTTGAGCCAAAATTTTTCTTACTTTTTTCTAAAACTTTTTTGTTACTAATAGAAATAAAAGATATTTAGTACAAAATTTTTTTTTGTTTATTTAAAATTTTCCAAAAAGGCTCTGATGACGTTCAAGATCCGTTTCTAATGAGCATGCCAATGTTCTTTAAAAGAGAAATGGCATCTGATTTTACCAACCAGCTTGAGCGTCGAGAGGACGAGTTTTACAAAAGACTCTTTAAGAGTAAACAGGATCCTGAGGAAATATGGGAAACTGATCTGAAAGCTGATGCCAGACGAAGAAAAGCTTATAGGAATTATGAAGAAGCATGTGAAATAAAGGGAAAATTCAAAGTTAGAACTTGTCTTCCGATCAAAGAATGCTTTGCCAAGAATAAGCAAACATTTATTCCTTTGTTGTCCGAAAAAGCAAACGCTACTGCAACAAAGCCAGCATCGCAAGACTCTAAAAAACCTATTAAAGGTTTAATTTTTAATATATACAAATTTAAAATTTAATTTTTTTTTTTATAATTTTATTTTTTTTTAGGAAATAAAAGAGAATTTATTGAAAGAGCTTTAGCATTGAGCTTTTTGGAAAACGAGCTAGAGGATGACCAAGATGATAGTGGTGATTTTTTCAAGCGTTTCCTTTTCAAAAAAAATCCCAATGCTGGTAAATGAAAAAAATTAATTTAGTAACTACTTCTAAAATTAAGTTTTTTTTTGTCAGAATTAGTGGAAGAAACTAAGGAAAGAAAAACTAAAGCTTTCAAAAAATATGAAGAATATTGTGAGAGACGAATTTTTCGCATCGGATCTAAAAGAAATTGTCCTCCATTGGACAGTAAATTGTGCTAAATGGTAATAATAATTTTTTTTATTTATCTAGGACTTAATAAAAATGAATAAAACAAATTTTTAATTTTAACTTTGAAATTGTTCTGCAAACTATGATTCTAGCTTTTGAAATATTGAGTTTTTTCCTTAATTTAAATTTAAGTGCTTTATCCAAATTAAAAACTGTTTCTGTTCAAAATTGATTAATTTTTGATCAAATTTTCATGACCACGCTCCAAAATTAATTTTTAAGAAAGATTTTTAAGCATTTTTAATTAAAAAATTAAATCCAGAGACATATTTTCAAGTGAAGTATACCATTTTATACCATATCCAAGTATTGTGCCTAATAATGCATAACATTTTTGGATAAAATAAATTCAGTTTAGCATTGAATGTTTACTTTGAAAATGTGTTTCTGTAATAAAATATCAAGAAAGAATGGTCTTTATTCGTTTCAGCATGTAATATTTGAAGGAACCCAACTCTTAGTTTAAAGGAAAAACTAAAGAAAAATGACCCATGAAATTTAACTTTGTTAATAAATGATTTTTTATAAATGATTTTTGTTTAATAGTTTAATTTTTGGTGAAAAAAAATAGGAGGCCAACTAGTTTTTTGTGGTTTCATTGACAATTAAAGAAATATTCAAAAGTTTTTTCACCATTCGATTATTTAGATGATTGCCCTCCCTTAAGCTTTATTTCCATAATTACTATTACAACCAGTACTACCAGCAGCCAGAATACTACACTTACCAAAAGTTGATGTTGGCTGTTTTGATGGTCGCAGGGGAAAAATTATTTTTAATCTAAAACTAAACAATTATTCTTACATTCAATTCTTTTCTCAATCAAATTTTCATATTTTAATTTTTTTAAAGGATCTAACACGATCAACTTTTGGCGGTCTAGTGGCCACCTCTTACGGTACCCAACACTAGTTTATAGATATCTACAGCTTTATCAGTCTGTTCTAGAAGGTCCCTTATTGCTAATAATTCCCCTTTTTTTTACGAAAAAGAGACGATCAATTCATAGAAAAAGTCATTGAATTTTAAAGATTTGTTGATCGCTTAAAATCCTAATAAACTGTTAAAGGAAATAAAATGAAAATCTAGACTGTCCAATTCTTTTAAGAATTACTATGGGTCTAACCATAGAGCCATAAATGAATACATTTTTTTACATTAATATATATACATGGGAAACAGAATAATTTTTTTAACTACACCCTGTTTTTTAAATTTTATTTTTGAAATTAGCTATTTGGAATTCTTTTAAAAAATATACAATGCTGATTTGATACTTGAGTTTTTGGAAATTTTACGAAATATTTCGAAAAACGTTTTTGATTTCAATAAACGATTAATATAATATTGTGAATTAATATTTTTTATTATTTATCTATTTATCTTTTAAAACAAAACGAATAGTTTTTAATTAAATTTTTAAAATAAAATTAAAAAGCACAAATAAGCCACAAAACATTCAATAAATTGAAAATTACGGTAATTTTTTTCTTTCAGCCTATCTTAAAGGAAAAAAATTATGTTAGTTAAATTTGAAACTTTTATGTTATAAAGAGTTTTTATTATAAATTATTATTAGTAGAGATTTAGCGATTAGACATGCTTACTAGAGAGAAAATATATTTCTTTTTACAAGAATTACGCAGTCGATGTGTCTAGAAAGGGAATATATTTTTACTGTAACTTGTTACATTTAATGAAAAATATCTAAAAAAAGTTACAATTTAAACATTAGATATGATTTAAATAAAATTTATTATAATTATATAATTACAAAAATATACAATTTACTAAATAAAATATAAATAAAAAAAAGTTGGATATGAATTTCCATTGAAATTATTCATCAGCATAAGAAGAATTAGAACAAGATTGGTTTAGGAAATCTTCGCTAGCTTTGTCATTAAATTGACCACTCTGACACTTTCGCCATTTAATTCTTCTATTTTGAAACCAAATTTTAACCTGGGATTCAGTAAGACCCAAAGAATTGGCCAAATAGGATCTTTCACTACCAACCATGTATTGCTGCCTCAAAAACTCCTCTTCCAATTTGTCTAATTGTTCTTGGCTAAATATGGTCCTCATTCGTTTATTGCTATTTGAAATAGGAATATCAGTAGATTTTCTTGCTTTTCTTTTTTTAGCCTTGATGGGCTTCTCTTCAAGGCTCTCGTTCACTGAAGTATTTATTTCAGAACACTGGACTTTTTCTTCTGTTTTCAGACCAAGAATGGCCTCAATTGAAAATTTCAATATTGGTTTTTTGTCGATAGGTTTTTGGGGCACAACAAATTCACTTTTAGTATTAATGGAATCATTTAAGTGTTCAGGTATTTGATTAACAGAGTTATTTCTGCTGAAATAGTTGGAGTCATTGAAAGTTCGATTTTGGTAAGTGTAGTACTCTGGCTGCTGGTAGTACTGGTTGTAATAGTAATTATGGTAAATATTGGAGTTGGGTGTTGAGTAATAATTTGAGCGTGGAATTGGTGAAATGGAGTATGTGTCTTCGCCAGAAGAGGGAGATGTGGCAACGGAGGATCCCAGACCATCGGATTCAGGAGTGAGTCGGTCGTTTTTGACATTAACTTCGATCGATTGGTTGTTCATATGGTACATTTTATTTTTTTAAGTAAATTGTCTATAAAATAAATTTATTGTTACAAAAAAATTTTCCAAGTGTATTTATATAATTTTTGGCAAAAAATCTAAAGCTAAGTCAATAAAACAATTATCTCAATTAATCTTAATTATTTTATAACAGTGTTAATTTAACAGTTTATTAAAAATTAATTGGTCGAAGTTGGTAGCGAAGATATTCAACACTATGCCAATATCCGACTTTATTCTCGACGAGAGCTAAATCTGTGAAAATATAGCACGTATCTTATCTTATTTTGGACCAAATTAGCTAATTGTTTAGATCGACAGATTTTATTACTTAACTCAAAGAGTAGCGATCGTGCAATTGGATTAAGTGAATCATAAAATCTCTCAGGTGTAAATTACGTAAATTTGTGCTATGCTGAACTGTTTACCACAATACTATCTTATCTGATTGAATGTACTTTTTTTATATGTTTTTTTTTTATCATATTAATAGCTAAGCTTATTAAATGATGCCTAATCGCATTTGGCTAAGATGGTTATATAGACCGAAGCTGGGAGACCACTTTTATAACTGTTTACGGAAATGACAATCAATATTTAATTTAAAGTGAGAAAGTTTTTAATTATTAAAGGATGCAGTGATGAATCTTGTAGTGATTGTTTAGAATAATTAAGGAATTGCTGAGAAATATGACCATTGTAGATGATAATTTGATATGTAAATTTTGAATGCAAATACAAACAAATATGTGTCAAAAGTCACATTATTTTGTTTGCTAGTTAAGTTATCAGTGATGGAAATAGAGGCTTAGTGGCACAGGAATTCAAACTTTTTAGTTTTTTGTTCTTTTCACATAAAGTGCTATGGATTTCAAATATTTTTTTTTCAATAGTTTTTTCAATTATTTATGTTTTTTAAAATTTAAAATTTAATTTTTGAAAAAATAAACTTTCAAGTAGTATTTATTTTTCATTTAAGCACATTCAAAATTATCAATTAAAAATTAATTTAGACGCCCCAAGTCCTATTTACTAAATGATAGAATATATTAAATAATAATATTCCTATCATCACTTTTTTACATAGTTTTCTAATTTTTTTCGTCAATTTATTTTAACTCCTTTTTTCCTTTTTAAACATATTGATTTTTTTAATCTTAGCTCGGTACAAATAAACAAATAAAAATAGACCCTTATTACTGGAATTTCGGAACAGGGTCAACCAAAGTGAGAACAGAAAAAATAAAACTTAAAAAGTTAAAATATTAATTTTAGAAGTGTTGATAAAGTAATTAATCAACTATTGTCTTTCAAGTTTCTAGAGTAGCATTTTAGAGAATAAGAAATAGAAATTAAATAGGCCTTTAGTTTATTGAATACCTAAATTTGTTTTATTAATACCTTCTTAAGTTTTTAAAAAAATATAAATAAAATACCTTTTTTATTTATTCTAGATACCTAATTCAGATTTTAAGAAAATACATAAGTTTAATACATTTTAATTATTTTTGTTTTTTTTTCGTTCATCAAAGTTGATTGTATTTACACGGTTTTTTATTTTTGTTGGAATACCGTTTTCTTCGTCGCCATGGCCATTTTTTTTATCTACTAGATAGAGAGTAACACCAAAATCAGTCCTATGCAGTAAGATGAATATCCGTTTATACACTTTGAGCATTTGAAAAAAAAGATAAATATTTTGAGCGGGTCAAATTCTTTTGAATCACCACGAACTTTTTTAAGTTGGTAGTTGATCAGCATCATTATCTGTATAATTTGGATCTTGATATTTTTTCGATTGATTATAGGTGTACTAGACGGCGTTTCGCCATTAATATCATCTACGTAAGCTATCATCATTGATTTTATTTGATTATGCGTTGTTGTTATTTGAAAAAGTTTTGAGTAAGATAGTTAAATCATTTCTTTATTTAATTCATTTGTTTATCTGTACCGAATCATTATTTATTTTTATTTATTTTATTTAATAAATAAAATAATAAAAGTATAGATACTGGATGAACTTTAGTCCAATAAATATAGTTAATATATATGCCATAACTTAATAGTCAAACTATTTTTTTTAGCTAAATAATTTACGTTTAAGTAAAATATAAAGAATTTTTTTATTTTAATAAAACTTTTGTTACAATTATGAATTAAGCTTGATATATAAAAAAAATCATTTTAATACAATTCAAATTTATTTTAGTAAAAACTAAACTTAACAAAAATATTGATTAATTAAAAATTTATTTTCTTGTACAATTACTATTTAACTGCTCTATGGCACTTTGAATTACATAGTACATTACTTTTTTTACATGAACAATTCCTTTCACATTTGCCGAAACAATTACACTTCAACACTTCTTGTTCGCCACAGATAGAATGTAAACTATTTATTTCCCTGAGCGATTTTTCGCAGCTCAAATCTAAAGACTCAACATTCAATAATTTTTGTTTAAAAATATGGAACTTGTTCCGTGAATGTCAACCGGCTATAATACCAAATTGAGTGACCAATTGATAAGTCATATTTCTTGTATTGATTTTGGTAATATAAGCTAGTATATTTAATAAATCAGCAGGACCTCTAATTTATAATTATCAAAATTTATTCTAAACTTCAAAATTTTATTTTGCTACATGTTGTTTCCATTGTCTACATGTTATTACATGTTGTTTCTTTAGCTTAAGTATTAAAATTTAGCTTAAATATGCATTTAGTTTAGCTTAAAATCAAGTTTATTATTCTGATTATTTTTATTTAGCTAAAATATTTATTGTTTATTTGATTTAACTAAAATAAATTGTTTGACTATTTAGTTACGACATATATATAAAACATAAAAATAAAAATAAGATTTATTTCCAATAATTTATCGCAAAATAACCCTTTTTTATCCCGAAAAAATAATATTTTCACGTTTTTTTCCAGAAATATAAAAAAGGAAATTATAAAGTCAATTTTAATTTATTTAATTTAAAAAAATTTTAGACATGTTTTGTTTTGGTAAAGGTAAGTTTACTTCTGTTAATTAAAAATCTTCCTTTTATCATGAAGCTTTAGCTACCCAAATAAATAAAAGAAAAATTCCTGACATGGTTTCAAATCAAGGGTTTCATATAAAATTAACACAAAAATTTTTCATTTGTTAAAAAAAATTTAAATACTATGATCTTATTTTTATTGAATTTAGTTAAACTTAATCTTATTTTAACTTATTTTTTTTATCATTATTAAAAAACGAACTAATGTCTTAGGAATGAACCATGATGGCAACCTAAAATAAAAATAAGAATAGTGGGTATATATTTGGTGATATGCCAAGGAATTGTGAATTTCAAATACAAACTGAACTAAAATTCTTCCTTTTTTGATAAATCAAAATTAAAGATAAAAAATGTATATTAAAAAATATTGTAATTTGGTGCAATATACTTTGCATCACCT
>QEOQ01000519.1:445687-457118 GCA_010279815.1 Brachionus plicatilis
GTTATAAAAAATAGAATAAATATATGAAATATTTTACAGTGTTAAATACTATCAACTTGCTAAGTGCATGAAATCATAGTATTGCACTGTGAAACTATAGACATTTAAGTTGGCTAGAGTCGGTGTTGTAGTTATTGAGAGAACTACAATAGAAAAAAGATCTTTAAAAATATTTGGTCACATATTATGCGACCAAGTAGTAATTTGTTCCTTTTTACCCAAAAGATTAAAAAGAATTATTTAATTCTATCTTGAGTGGCCTGAAATTCTCCTCAAATTATCTAATAATAATAGCAATAATTAGTAACATAAGGAAAAAGATCCTAGAATCTAAATATCTAATTAGCTTTTCAATAATGTTCATTTAAAAACTTTCCACAATTTTTTGAAAATTAAAGCGTCTCATTTTTCAGTTTTATTTATTCGAAATACTTTGAAGAATCTTTTGGTTTAAAAAACTAGTTCCAAGAGAATTTCTTTCAATAACAACACCTTTCAATCTCTTTAAGATTAATTATTGTTACTGGAATCGAAATATAACAATATCGTAAAAAAATATAATATACTTACAAATGTATTTTTTTTAATCTGATTTTTCAGAAAAAAGATTAAACTATAATTTGGTTATATCTAGAAATATAAATAAGTTAATTTTTATTAAGAAACCATTTTTTTTTTTAATTTCAAATAAAAAATATCTTTGGAAAAAATTAAGGCGGCGTTAAAATTTTTAATATGTTCTATACACTGAAGAAAAGGTTCAAAAAGTTTTTTTTTCTCCTCGACGTCCTGATGATTTGAGGGTAATTGGGGGTCTGAAAAAGCAGCAGTCTTGTATTTTTGTTTTTAAGGAATATAAAATCAATTTCATAATTAAATGATCAAGCTTACATTTTTTAATTGCTATTCTTTTTTTGACTGTTTTAAAAAAATAATAATAAAAAAATCTTAAAAATTGACCAAAAAATGACCATTTAAGTATAATAATAATTAAAACTTTGAGCTTAAATATTTATTTTTAGAAAGTTTTATCAAAAATATCAATTTTATGATATTTTTGAGTTCAGCTCTAGTAATAATAATAATAATAATAAAAATCGGCTACGGCAAGCAAGCTTGCGGAGGCGCTCTACTAAGAGATTGCCTTTGGTAGCACATTGCGCTACAAAAGGAAAATTACGATTAAGATCATTAAGAAAATATCCTAAATTACAAAATTTTGATTTTTTTGCATATTGCCCTATATCCTTTTGCTGAGAACTGAAAATAAGAACTGACTATATGAAATTAATATATAAAATTTAACTTTTTTGAAAGAAAACAAAATGATATTCTTAATAAGTATTTTCCAATTTTACTTATTATAATCCTCTTATTCAGCTAAAGCCAATTTTAATTTTTAATTCTTAATTTTATTTGGACATGAAAAATTTTTGAATGAAATTTTTTTACTAATTATTAGAAAAACATATTTTGGAATTATAATTCTTTTAAAAAGTAGCATAATCTTACACATTTGTAACTCGACCCAAGTAATATTTGTCTTCTAGGTAAAAAAAATGAATTGGGATATTTTTCTAAATCTTTAGATCGGATATTGTTTATGAAGTAGATATAAAATATCAAACATTATATCATTTAACTAAATTTATCTAAATTAAATTTTTGCTTATGTTTGTCAACATTAATATCGAATTGTTGCGATTTAAGATGTCTTTTAGATAAAAATTCTTCAAAACTAATATACCCTGATCATATTGCTAAAATTTTATTTAATCAATATAGAATTTCTCAAGATTAACTTTGGGCTCGTCAAATGAAATTTAAAAATTATTAAATAAAAATAAACTATAAAAACACATGAGATGTGCTAATTTTTTAACAAGAAAAAACTTAAAAATGTCAAAACTTATTTTTTTGATAGCAACAACTTTAATTGCAAGTAATTAATGATACAATTGAAAATTCTCTTAGAAAAATTCCATTTTTTTCTCAAAGACATTGCTTGTGATACTTGTGATTTTGCAAGTCATCCAACTTATGGAAGAGGTAGCTGTGTACAATCAGCATGGTGTCCGAATTCTTTATATGTATCTGGTTTGTGTGAATCTAAACCAGCAAGTGTCAAATGCTGCTATTCAAATGGTCAGTCAACTAGCTTGCCATCAGTTTGCACGTCAAGAGTAAAATTATCACAGTACACGGCTATTAGTGTTTTGAATGCCAACGGAATCACTGTCAGTTCATCAGGAAGTGAATTTACTAATATAAAATAAAAAACATAAGAAAAATTTATTTATTAAAAGATTGTGCCACCCGAACCAATCCAAAGTGCACAGCTTTAGATCAGATAAATTGCAGAAGTATTGCTGAATTAGTCAATTACAAGAGAGCTAGTGGTTGCGCTGTGATAATGACTGGTGGAAGTGAAACTGGTCACTCAAGTGGAACTTATTCACACTGGACTGGATACAAAATTGACATTGGACTGAACAGCTGTCATAGCTCTTACATTAGATGTACAATTTTAATTATTTTATTTTTTAAATGATTTTAAATGTCAACGTTTTTTTAAAGCTCGATTTACTTATGCAGGAAAAAGAGGTGATGGTGCCGATTTGTACAAGGATGCTAGAGGAAATACATGGGCTCTTGAAGGCAACCATTGGGACATATTATTTCCTTAAATTGAATTAATTTTTACTTTGAAGTTTAGTTTGACTAAATAAATTTATCAATGATTTGTTTGAATTTTCAAAGTCAAAATTTTAAAAAAATTTTAGTCAATTTTACAAGTTGAATGGTATTATTTTTGATTTTTTTCCTCAAATAAGCTTCATGTGATGGTACAAGATGCCCTCTTTTTAAATACCTTAACATTTTGCTTTATCAAAAATATTTTTTTCCGCGTAAAATAGCCTCTAGGATTTTTTTAAGTATTTAAAAAATTAATTAACCATTTCAACTAAATTTAAGTCAAAATTTTTATTAATTTTTATTAAAATTTTTCATCCCTGCGAGTTATCTCGCCACGCGGTCTTACTACTACTACTACTACTACTACTATTAAAGCTAGTAGATCACTAGACACTTAAAGAAAATTTAGATAGTCTCTGAAAAATCCATCAGCATAGTACCAGTAGTTTTAGTCAATTTATTAAAATTTTAACGAGAATAAAATCAGTAAAACAATAAATCCTAATTTTAAATCTACTAACCTTCACGACTTATTTAATTATTAATTATTATCGAGAAAAAGGACTTTTCTGAGGAGCCTGAGGATTCTCAAATTATTTAACAATAATAATTCCATTAACTCTCGCGAAATCATGCGTGGGACAGTTTTTGATTGATTGATTGATTCCTAGGTTTTAGTGCACGCAAAGCCCCATGTCAAAATGCCAAAAGATACCTATTTTATTGATAGTTATGGCGCAAGGTTTAAGATTAGGATAAAACAAAAAATTATTATTTAAATTAAATTTTTGAAAAATAAATTAAAAAATTACTAATTTTAATATGTCGTCATTAATAAGAACACCACAGTCATCTGAATCTATTATATCAGAAAAAAGTTAAAATTAAGAAAAAGTCGTAGTTGTATTTAAAAAATTCATTAAACCATTATTTAAATTTTAGAATTTTTACAAAAAGCTTTTGAATGATTTGTCTTTTCAGTTTAATAAGCTGTTTAATTAAATTAATAAACCGACTTTGGAATTTAGAGAAAAGGTATCTAGACCATAGATAAATTGAGATTACGATATTTTTTGATTTTTTATTCTGTTACATTTTTGTTTGTAATTTTGATGCATAGAATTCAAACCTAAATTTTGTTTAACATTAAATAATGTTAAGATTAAGTTTTTTTAAAGAAGTTGACTTAAAAAAAAGGACTACTAAAAAGGACTTTTTCAATTTTAAAATTAAACTTTAAAATTAATCATCTTATTATGTTTGATATTTCTTTTCAAATTTATTTTGATTGTGACGGTGAATTTATTAAATAAAATAATGAAATAAATAAGAAATAAATAAAATAATGTTGTTGATTATAGTAAATTATCATCCATTGGGTCTTATAAGATTTTCAATCAATGGAAATTTAACTTGATCACTAGAAAAATTGGATCATGCATCTTTTAATTGAAAAAATTATTTTTATCTATTTATTTAGTATCATTACCATCCTAATTTTCCGGATTAATATTTGTCTTTTTTAGATAAATATTTAGAAATTTTAAAATCATAAGTTATTTTTTTTAAACAATTTTACATTTTAGATAACCTATTTCAATGAAAGTTAGCTATTAATTTTTCTTGGGAACTTACCATAATTAAAATATGTTCATTTGGCTTTTTTAGTTTTAAAATAATTTTAAGCTGATAAAATTACGATTTAAGTAAGCTTCAAAAATTTTAAACAATAAACTGCCTTCAAATTTTAATAATTTATTCACTTTAGAAAAATAAATGTTGCAATACGACTCGGAAATTTCAAGCAGTATAATATTTAGCAATAATTGAAATAATAAATGTTAAAATGTAAGAGAATTCTTGAACGCAATGTTCACATTATGCTGTGCATTCTCCCTTCTTTCCAATAGCTTCTAAAATATTACGCAGTTTATTTTTAAGCTAAAAAAAATTTTTTTTTTTCAAGACTTTGATGCTTGAGGACTCCCTCCATTCTTTTCACAATTTAGCTTAATATTTTATCAAGGGAGACTTGAGCTTAAAAAGAATATGAAAATTCTGTGTTAGCATTATTGTTCTTCATTTTAGATCGAAATTTTTTCTTCCCTCTAATCTTTTAAAAATTAAAATTTTTGATAAAATAAACAAGGGAGCTGTGTATAAGCGTGCAAGAGGCTCTTTTCGAATCCACTACGAACTAATAATTTTTTAATGCTCGCCAAAATAGCTAGATAAATTGACACCTAAACTGTTCTAAATGGAATGGAACACACATGGCAATGATCGAGAGCACACGGCCGACAATCAACACACCACTCTTCATAATTCTAATATGAATGATTTTGCCAACATAAACACCAATACCTATGATCTAAATCAGTTTAATCAATTGATTAACTTGAATAATTCATCTAACCACCAGGAGCTGGTCCAGTCCAATAATTCGATTCATATTATCCACAATAGAAATCACTCTTTGAACCAAAATGGACAAGATTTACTTAGAAATTTAAATAATCAAGCTTCATCCAACGTTTCCCACACTTCATTAAGTAATTTGGCCACAAATTCTAATTTTAGTAAGTTGAATTGTTATTATTATTTATTTGTTTCATATGTAGCTAAAGCTCCTTCAGACAAAAAAAATTAAGAAACATAAAAGAAAATTAAAATAGACAAATTGAAAAAGTAATAAATATTTTTAAAATTTTTTATTAGTATTTTATAAGCTAATTGAAAAATTTACTAAAAATTAAAGAGAAAAATTCAACCATTGTCATTTTTAATTGAATAATGAGATTTGAAATACGATTTTGAAATTATTAATTTTAAATTAATTTTTACATTATTTTTAGTTTTTAAAAAATCTAAAAATTAGCTAAAATAAGCATATTAGTTTAGACTAAACAATTAAAATAATATAAAAGTGTTAGATAATTAAGTAAATATTTTTGTATTTATTTGAATGAAGATTGAATGAAAAAAATTTTTTTAATAATTCGAGTATGCTATTATTAATTAAAGATTCATGCATTACAAGGTTATCTTTTGCGATCATTTTTAGAAAGCCTTTCAAATCACAAATTTTTTAATTATATTTTTTTTTTAAATAAAGGAAGTGGTTTTTTTTGTATATAAAAAAGAGCGTTCATTTAGGATAAATATAAAACAGAATAAACAAAAATCTAAAAATAAAAAAAAAATATTGTATGAATATAATTTAGTTCAGAATATAAAAATTTTCACTTTTGTAAATTTTCCCTTTTTCCCTTTCTTAATTTCCTTCTGATAAATAATCCAAAATAAATTTTACAAACTTATAATAATAATTAAGAAAATTTTTTTTTTTAAATTTAAGATTTTTTAAAAGAAATCTTTAAATAAATCAGGAAGATTTTTATATTTTGCAATATGAAAACAATGATTTTTAAAAAATGTTCCAAAAAGACTCACAGTATTCAAAAGTTATAATTTAAAAACTTTTTGATTTAATTATTATGTCTTTAAATTGTGTAATACTTTGTTTAGCTGTAATTAAAAAAAAATAAAAGTTATCTTTTCAAAATAAGTGAACACTATTGTAAGTCCAAATAAGTTGATTACTTGTCTCTCTTTTCATATAACTGAAAATACTCGAAGTTTAATGTTACTATTTTTGATTCAATTCAGGTTTGTACAAAAAAATTGTATTTTTTTATTTTTTTTATGTTTCAAATATATTTTTTTAAATTGTTTCTTACTTACTTATATTTATGAAAAATTTTTTTGCTTCAAAAAAAGCTACAGATACAATGTTATAAATATTTATGAAAACAGAATTTTTTACTTTTGTTTAATTTGTATGACCTACTATATTGAATTTTTTAAAAATTTCAAAATATTTAATTTTATATTTAATTTTATTATTTAATTTTTAAGACAAATTTTTAAGTTTTAATTTTCAGATTTTTTGCTATTTTGACTTATTTGGAAAACGAAAAAAATAAAATATTAAATTAAATTATATACAGTGGTTCTTGCAAAAGTGAAAAGTTCGGTTCCTAAAAGAGGAACGGAATGGAGACGAATTCTTAGAAAAGCATTCCAATTCCATTTCCGTTCAATTCCATTCCGTTCCTTTCCATTACCATTCCATCCGTTCCATCCTTTGGAATGCTTGGAAAAATGGAATGGTTGGAACGGAATGGATTGGATGGAACGGTTCGAATGAAATGGTAAAAGAAAGGAACTGGAATGGAATAGGAATGCTTTTTCTAAGAATGCACCTCCATTCCGTTCCTCTATTAGGAACGGAACGTTTCACTTTTTCAAGAACCACTGTAAAAATCAAAAAACTTAATAGACAATCAATGCTACTTTTTTTAATATTTAAGTTAAAAAAATTCTTATGGTAACCTAGTCTAACCGGGTGACCATATTTATTTTATTGATTATTTCGCACCCATTTTGTTCAAAAACTTCAAAAATGGTCACCCAATTTTTCCGAAATTTTTGAATAACTCCTTTAGCTCGGCGGTTAATTATGTGAGGCTCAAAAGGGTCAAAAGGGTTAACTAGGTTACCACTAAAATTGTATATAATTGCCCAGAAATTTAACCCCAAAAACAAAATATTAACCCTTTTAACCCATTTTGCCTATATAGGAAGAAAATTTTTGAATTTTCTAATAAAATTATTTAACTCGTTTAATTTAATTTATTCGAAACAAAACAAGAGTGAGTTTTAAAGAAGTCTAATAAAAGGAAGATTTAATCTTTACAATCATCACATAAAAATTCTTTTTTTGTTTTTTTTTTAATTCTTTTGGCAAACAACTTAAACAAACCCAATTTTGCGCTCTTCACAAGATAACCATTTTGACGTGTTCTCTTTCTTCTCAGCCATCTTTGTTACACATGAGCTACACAATATTTCGGATTCTGATAAGTTATCATTTTAATCTGGTGTTAATTTGCTTTCAACAAGCTTTCGTGGTCGTCCTCTTCCTCTTCCAGTTCCTTTTTTAGCTTTTTTGGCCTCTTCTTGTTCTTATTTAGCTTCACTGATTGCGTCTTTTAGATTTTGAACAGTATAAATTTTTTTTTTAGATTGGATTTCTTTGTTCTGTGACATTTTTAGCTTATTTTTAAACAATTTGCTTTTTTTTATGTTTGAAATAAAAATTCGGTTTTAAAAAAAAAAAAATTTGAGAGTGATAGAGAGAATATAATTTTACAATATTTTTTAATTATAAAAAATAGTGTCACTACATTTTCTAGTCTTATTCGGTTAAATGGGTTAAAAAGAATCTTATTTGGACTAATTGGGTGATTTTTTTGACTAATAGGGTTAAATCTATTTAAACTTTTAAGCCCTAAAAAAACCCCATTAGATGAAGCCCTAAGGACGCTTCCTAAAATTCTAAAAAAATTCTTTTAGATACTTTAGCATGTGCTGAATCTAACAAGCGAAATAGGATAGAGCTTAAGTATTACCTAGGGCCTTAAAGCACCCTTCTCCCGAATCACTAATTCGAGGCTTTTTCACCTCATTAGGCGTAGTCGAACTTTAAGAGAAAAAAAAGCGTATAACGATTTTTTTTTTTAAATATTTCACACATATCATTCGATTTCTCTCCTCGAGTTCTACATATCAAGATATTTTTTTAGGTAGTAGCTTTAAAAATGAAGGAGATTTAGGGGTTTTTCAAATTCGTTCACCCTTTTAACCCATAACACCTTTAGACTAGGTTACCATAAATAATTAAAAACTTTTTAATATTATTTCGTATCTCTACCAAACATAACTCGCCATAACTAGAAAATCAAACATAAATCGTTACTTCAAACCTAAAAATTTAAAATCTACACGAAAAATTAGATAAAACTACAATTTTAAACAAAATATTGTTAGGCTAATTTCTTAACTAGGGTTTATCATTTGGGGCACCTTAACTATTAGAAATTTATTTTTCTTAATATCTTTTTGTACTTAAATATTGTACTAAATTACACAAAACCATAATTTTCATACATTTAATTCTACTTTATTTGCATTTCAGGGAATTTTCGAAGAAAGTTTCTTTTTTTATGGACAATACAGCAACAAAACAACAATTAAAGTACAAAAAACCCACGTCTATTATATGGGACTTTCATTTGCTTCTATAACTTTAATGTCACTCGTCATCTCAGCAATTGGTATGCTATTAAGGTAATATACTTACAACAAAAAAATTAGTCAAAATCAGTCTTTATTTTTCATCTAAGATTGGGGAAAGGTCTTGAGACCTCGATAATAAATCGAATTGAAACTATAAGTATGATAAACCAATCTTTTGTATTATGGGACTACAATTTAAAAGGTGAAAAAACCGTTGAGCTCACCAAGTCGATAATTTATAGGTTTTATGAGGTGAGCAATTTTAGTTAAATTTTAAAATTTAAAATTAAACTAGCAAATTGATTTTATAACTAAAGAATGAAATCAATCAAATTAAATATAATCAAAAAATGAATAGTTTTAATTTGAAACAAAAATTTTTTATTAATTTTAAAAGAGCTGTTTTTCATGTTTTGACAATTTTAATGTTTGGAATAGCAGGATTTGGTCTTTATTATCTGAATGAGTTTACTTTTGAAGTAAGATTTTTTTACTCTTTAAACGAATAGTATTAAATTGAAGAAAGCTGAAAGGCAAAGATTTAAACAGATATGTTTTGTCCATAGTAGAATATCTGCCTGCAATAGCCATTAATATAATTATTTTGGTTTATCCGATATTGTTTGATAAATTTAGAAAATTTGAAAATTATAGTGTTAACTTTAAAACAAATTTGTTTCTACTCAGGTAAGAACATTACTTAAAATTCAAAAAAGATACTTAAAACATTTTTAAGAACTGGCTTTACAAGAATTGCTTCAATTTTGTTTATTATAGTAAATCTTTCAATTAATATTGTACGAAATGAAAATGTGTGTGCAACTCAGAGTTCAAAATTAATAAAAGATTTACTTTCTTTTGATTTTTCGACACAGAAAAAAACTGAAATTTGGGTATTAGTGTTTTTTTTTCAAATAAATTTAAAAGAAAATAAATTGTAAAAAAATTTTCTTTTAAGTGCTGGGAAACTTATGTTGGACAAGAATTTTACAAATTGGTAGTGATCGATTTGATTGTCAAGATTTTACTCTTTATGATCACAATCATAAGGAAACTTTTTTCCAAATTTAAGTTTATAACAAGGGCAGAGTTTGATTTAGAGTCTAACTTTTTTGATCTAATGAATGCACAAACTTTATTTTGGATTGGTTTGTATTTCAGTCCTTTTCTGGCAGTTTTTGCACCATTTTATTTCCTAATTAAATTTTATTTGACTTTGGTAAATTGAAAAAATTTATTTTTAGTATTTTTTTTCAAAGATTATGAATTTTATAGATTACATTGAAATATTTTACAGACATTCAAAATAAGAACAGTCAAATGAAGCTAAACACTTCTTTCTTTATGGTACTTTTCGTGGTATTTTTGTTGGTTTTAATGTTGTTTGGTTTCATTTTTACTACGTGAGTAACATTTTTCTGCAAAATCCTCTTATTTTACTTTTAAAAAAAGATTAAAACCATCTCGAAGCTGTGGACCATTTCGAATTCAGTTTTCGCCAATGAATGATTTTACAGTCTTGTACGAAATCAATAATCAACTAAATATTTCTCTACCAAATTTTTTGACAATGATAATAGAATTAATATTCTCAACTTTTTTTTTGACCATATTAACTTTCTTTTTGATGTAAGTTAATTTATTGATTTTGTGTCTGAAATCAGAAACAATTTCGATTTAAAATTATTGCTCTTAAAAATTTGAATCATGTCAGATAACTCGAAATTGCTATGAATCACAATTCTTAAATTCTTCCGAAAAAATATCAAGATTTTGAATGTAACAACACGTTTAAAATTTTTTGTTCATATTATTGATAACGTGCTCAATTAAGTTAATAAGAGTATTTCAGTTTTGAAATAGATTCAAAAATTGACGCTTAATTTAAATTTAACTATTTTTGTTAATTTTTATATTATTTTTAAGAGGAATTATCTGGATATTTTGGACCATCACTAGATCACAGAAAGAAATAGCCAAAGAGTATTTGAAAATTTTAGAAGAACAAGAACCTTTGAGAAAACGAAAACAAAGAACAAAAGTAACAAGCATTTATAAGTTGGGAAACTAAAAATGTCAGAAGGGATAATATCAGATTTAAAAAATATTCCAGAAAAACAAATAAAATAAAATTTTCATTAATTAATTAAATTAATTATTTAAATCAAATAAAAACAATTTTAGGATTGCGAATTTTCAGACAAACCTTCATGTGATTTCAAAACTTTTTTTTTCCTTTAATTAAGTTTGACAAAATATAGCTTTTTGAATTTTGGTGGTTAAAATATAAATTTCCACTCAATTCAAAAATTAATATAATTTTTAAGGTAATATTGATGATCCATAAATCACAGTCAAAACTTTCATCGTTTATTTTTAACCAACAGTTCTTAATACCACATGTAATTTAGTACCACTTTGTTTTTAATTATCTGTTTACTTAAAAGGCTAAGAATATGATTTTCATGCAAGGTTTAAATACAATTTAATTCAAGGACAATTTGCTCTGCTAAAATTGCTTGGATACATAAATTCTTTTAAAATTATTAATTAATTAATGCTTTTAATTCGATAATATATTTTTATAATTTCA
>QEOQ01000519.1:487401-501112 GCA_010279815.1 Brachionus plicatilis
AGCCGAACGCATTTACGCCCGCTGAACAAAAGTACATTTTCCTAAGGCTGAATGTGCTGCGCGAATACTTGACCAAAGAGCTTGACTTCAAAGAGCTTCCGTTTGAGTTCGACATCGAACGAGCCATTGACGATTGGGTGTTCATGTGCTTTTTTGTTGGCAACGACTTTTTGCCCCATTTGCCTTCGTTGGAGATTCGTGAGGGCGCCATCGATCGACTTGTCAATTTGTACAAGGAAATAATCAGTGAATCGGACGGCTATTTGACCGATTGTGGTGACGTCAATTTACATCGAGCTCAATTGATTTTGTGCCGAATTGGCCAAGTCGAAGACGACATATTCAAAAGGCGTCAACAAAACGAACTCAATTATCGTCAGCGTCAAAAAGATCGAAAAAAACAGCTCAAAGAACAAAAAGAACGCGCCAGAGTTGGCCACGATATGCCGCTACAGATGCCCGAGTGGATGAAGAGTGGTCCGTATGCGCCACTACCACTCGGTGCCTCTCAACTCAGTCAAGCGAGTAAAGCGAGTGAAGTGAGCGAAGAGGAAAAAAGGGGTATCAAGAGAAAAACACATGAACATCAACAAATAGAAGAGCAAGCCGAACAAGAGTGTGCCGAGGCCAAAAAAGCTCTTGTGGACACCAAGTCAAGTGGATACAAAGCAAAAGAACAACAAGTAGAAGTAGGAGGAGAAGAAGAGGAGGACGAGGACGCCAATGATCAGGTTAGACTGTGGGAAGACGGATGGAAGCATCGGTATTACAAGGTCAAATTTAATGTGGACGAAAGCGATGTTGATTTTAGGCAAAAAGTGGCGCACCATTATGCAATTGGTCTTCAGTGGGTGTTGAAATATTATTATCAGGGTGTGCCGTCGTGGGATTGGTACTTTCCGTATCATTATGCTCCGTTTGCTTCGGACTTTATTGAATTTGAGTTGACAGAGGCTGATTTTAGCCAAAAAACAGAGCCATTCAAGCCGTTTGAACAATTGATGGCTGTGTTTCCGGCCGCTAGCAAACAGCACATTCCTGAGCCGTGGCAAAGTCTCATGACTGACGAAACGTCCGCCATTATTGACTTCTATCCCGAGGACTTTCAAATTGATTTGAATGGAAAGAAAGCAAGTTGGCAGGGCGTTGCTTTGTTGCCTTTTGTCGACGAAGTAAGACTCAAAAAAACGCTCCTACTCTATCAGGACAAATTGTCTTGTGAGGAAAAAAAACGCAATACTCGCGACAACGACAGATTTTTTGTGGCACACACGCACAAATTGTACAATTTTTTTGCCAACATTTACCAACAGTCCAGAATAGACGCCAAAAAGTACAAAAATTTCAAGCACTCAGTGGACATGGACATTGAGCTGAGTGGCGGTATTGCTGGCAAAGTATGGCTAGACGAGTATGTTTGTCTTGAGGGCGAGACGTACAAGTCACCGCTAAGATTTGTGTGCGCCGATATTCCCAACAATCATGTTTTGAGTGTGCACTATCATGATCCAGTCTATGACTCGGAGTATGTGTTTAAAACAGCCATGCTGCAAGGTGCCATCATTCCCGAATCGACCCTAAAACCCGAGGACTTTCAGCAGCATGGATACAGGCCTAGATACGGCTTTAACAATCAATCTCGTGACAACTACAGACAAAATAGAACAGCAACTGTTGCCAATCGAATAGTCAACAATTCGTTGGCCAATTGTCAAATGTCATCGTCGCTAATGTCGTCTGCTCATGGCGGCAACGAAAGCTTCTATGGAAGCTACAAAAGCTCTTCTTATTCAGAGAGACAATCTTCGCAATATCAGCAAAACAAGCACTATTCCAACAACAACTACAACAACAACAACAACAACCACAACAACAACAACAGTTACAATTACAATAATCGTGGCGGTCAAGTTCAAAACCAACAGCAGGGCAACTATGACAACAGAAGAAACTTTAATAGTTATCAAAGAAATGATCAGTTTTATCAACAACGTAGCAATCATCAACAATCCAATTTTAATCAAGGATTTAATCAGCCAAGAAATGCACAATATCGGCAAACGTACCAAAACTTTCAAAATCAAAATCAGCACATGCGATTTAATGAGGACGAGGAGAGTAGAGAGCGACAAAATAGTCAATATAATCAAAACGCCAATTATCAGCAAGGATACAGGCAATACAACAAACAACAAAACAATCAACAAAATAATCAACAAAATAACCGATAGAAATTGTACTTAGTTTGTAATAAAGCTATTATATTGTTCGATGTTATTGTTTTTTATTTTTTACTTCTTTTTTTTTTTTTGTTTGTCTACTTCAAAAATTACGTGAAACGATTTAAATTTTATTATTAAAATTAAATTAAATACCCAATCATTTTTTATTCACTTCATCATCCGGTTTTAGAAAATATAGAAGAACTATTGATAATATTTATTTCTTGGCACTAAAATTCTACTTCACCAAATAATTATTAAATACTTCACCAAAATAAATCACCAAAAAAATAATAAAAAATGAACCAAATAAATATATTTTTCACCAAAATAATTTTATTTCACCAGAAAAAAAATATTATTTTTTCACCAAATTTATTAACATTTTAAACCAAAAAAATATTTATTTCAACCAAAATAATAGTTTTTATCACCAATAATAATACAAATCAAACCAAAAATAATTACTGAACTATCAAGGCTTGTTTTGCCTTTGCAGGTCTTCCAGGTTTTCTTTTTTCGCCGATAGGAATATTTTTCGCTGATAATGGTATTTCACATCCAGGAATATTTAGAATTTCAAAACTTCATCAAATAATTGATAATTGCTGTGCACGTTGTATACTTGACCTTTGCTTCTTTTCCTTTTTCTGTGCGATGTTTCAGATTCACTATCCGAATCTACATCAACACTAGTATCTTGATAATCTAGTACGTTTTCACTTGATGGCGATACTGTGTTATCTTGAATTACTGCTAAAATGAAAGTTGAAAAGACATAAATACATGTGGCACATGTTTAAATATTTAAATTTCAGGAAAAAAAGAAGAAATAGTAAGGTAGCAATTACACAATGGAGTTGGGTATTCAATATGTCTTGATTCGAAACCTTTATTCCTATTCATATTTGTATTCCTTCACCAGTCTTTCAACCAATGGAATAGAATGACTCAGTCCTGTCCCAACATATCTCTCACTCAATTCAAAAAGCCGATTCGAGACTGTTAGTAATTTTAGCTTATTAAAAGCCTCATGATGCACGATGTTGGAGGGAGTATCATATTTTAACTTAAGAATAGACCTGACTGCTGTATTCTGAATTGCTTGCAGTTTTTTGGTATTATTTTCGGAAAATGAATTTAAGCAAGGAAAATAATAGTCTAAGATTGATCCGACTAAAGATTTATATAAATTTCCTAGTGTGTTTTGATTGAGACCCCATTTTTTGATTGACAATATCTTAATAATATTTAGTCTTTTATTGCAGCGTTCTTTAATTTCGTCTACCAGTATATTAAAGTTTAACTTAGAATCAAATTTAATACCAAGAAACTTGATTTCTTTTTGGCTCGCTATTCTGTTTCCATAAATTTTTAAGTTTAGATTATCACTCTCTTTTTTGTACCTAGAAAAGACTACTGAACACGACTTTTCAACTGATATCTTCATTTTCCATTTAATAAGCCATAGTTCTAGTTCGTTGAGGTATTTATTAATCTTATTTTCTAGGTTCCCCTTTTTGTTATAAATGAAGAATGTTACTAGATCATCTGCGAAAAGCAGAGAGTATTCATTATTTGTTTTGTTTCTTTTGGGGATGTCATTAATATATATACTAAATAAAAGAGGACTAATTACTGAGCATTGAGGAACACCTGCAGTTATTTGATATTCTTCGCTCAGATGGTCATTCACATTTACCTTAAATGTCCTAGAGTCTAAAAAAGATCTAATCCAGTTAGTCAACTAATGAGGTGGATTTATTTTAATCAATTTAAAAAGTAAACCTTCATGCCAAACCCTATCAAAGGCTTTAGAAATGTCAAAAAAAGGCCGCTAACTCTTTTTTTTCTATTAAATGATTCCACAATTTTTTGAATTAAAAAGAAAAGATTATCTGCTGTTCGCCGGTGTTTCCTAAATCCAGATTGCTCCTGGATAAGGAGTGAATTTTGTTCCAAAAAATTGTATAATCTTGAATATACTATGCATTCCAGTAGCTTTCCTAAACAACTTGTTATACTAATTGGTCTATAATTTAAAGGATCTCGTAAAAATGAGGCTTTTTTTTGAATCATAGTAATGTTCGATGTTTTCCACGCTTTAGGGACTCTACCTTCTCGAAGAGATAAATTAAAAAGTTCTATGATTTCTATTAATGAATTTCTAGGTAAGTTTTTTAACATTAAATTATGAATTTGGTCAGGTCCTGATGCCGTTTCATTTTTCAATCTTTTTAGAGCCATAATTAATTCATTTAAGAAAATTGGATCATTAAATTAGACTGGTTATAATTTCTAAAGAAATCAGAGTTAGAATTTAGTATTTCGATATCTTTCTCAGAATCAATTAAGTCAGAATTAGGACTAAATATTGAAGCTAAGAGTTCTCCGAAGCATTTTCCCTTTTCTTCATTAGTTTTGAATTCATTTTCATTTGAAATCAAATTAGGAATTAAATTTGATCCTTTTTTGTACTAAATTTATTTATTTTTTCCCAAAAAGGTCTACTTGTCATTGGGTTTTTTCCCATCTTCTCAATAAAATCAAACCAATTTTGATTCCAGAATTTTTTTAAAGAGGCCTTTAACTCAGATGTAAGTTGATTAAATTTTTGCTTTAGCTTTTGACAGCGAGTTTTCTGGAAGTTTCTTCTTACTTTCCTTCGTTCTTTGATCAAATTAACAATGTTCGGTGGAAGACACGTTTTGTAGATTTACTTAGAAAGATATGGAATGCTTTTATGTGAAGCAGAAATAATTTTTTCTGTAATTTTATCATTTAGTTGGTCTATTGTGAGGGAACTTTCAGTGATATTCACTATTTGAGAATTTAAAATCTCGCTGAATAATTGCCAGTTTGCTTTCTTATAGTTAAACCTTTTAGCTGCTGATTTATTTTCTAATTGATAGCCCATAGAAATCGATGCTTCGATTGGAAAATGGTCACTAGTCATGTCTTGACTATTTAAGACACTAAAGTCGGTAATTTTGTCAATTAATGAAGATGAAACTAAAAAAAGGTCAAGAATTTCAAAGTAATTCTTATTAAAAATATTGAAAGTAGGACGCTTATCATTGATTACTGAAAAGTCTAACTCATTGATTATTCTTTCCAACATTATGCCGTTTTCATTTTCCCCTACGCAGCCTATTTGCTTTGTTCTAGCGTTTAGATCACCACCTAAAATGTAGTTCCTACACTTTTTATTAACTGTTTTAAAAAACTCAAAGTTCAGAAGCACATTGGGTGGATTATAAAGACTAAATACAAACAATTCACTATTCTTTCCTAAGTACATTTTTATACAAAGGAGTTCGGAATTGAATTCCTCATAAGAAAAATCTTGTATAAATTCAATTCCTTCTTTAATTAAAATAGCTACTCCTCCTCCATACTTGTTGCGTGGTTTTTTTATGAACTGATAATTGTAAAAATCAAGATAAATATTTGCCTCACTCAAATCTATCTTTAATTCATTGAGAAAAACAATGTCGGGACATTTTTGAGCTAAAAAATTGGCTAAGAGATGAACCCTACTAGGTAAATGAAGACAATTCCTAATAGTGTGTAATTACTAACCTTGTTTTATTAAGAGGTTTTGTTCTTAAAGATGATTGATTTGTCTTCTTGTTCATTCTAAATTTTCTTCAATGCTGTTTTGACTGGCAGTTTGCTGACCATCTTCGTTAGATGATTGGTCTACTTGAATTGAACATTCAGTTGTCGAACTGTTTGATTCAGAATCGAAGGTATAGTCGTTTTCATTTTCCAATACAACTAATGGTTTCTTTGATTCTTGTTCTGTGAACTCTTTTTCGTTTGGATAAGATTCGGAAAATCTCTTGATTTGATCTTTGGTTTGGAAAAAAGTTTCAGTCTCATTCTGATCATTTGAGCGTACATTGACAGGTGACTGACATAGTGGTAGAAAATCGTTTAAACGACTTACCAAATGGTCTTCTAAAACTGGAGTTTTAGGGTCTTGTGTGCTAATTTGCGATATTACGTCATTGAAATTTGTTGAACATTATGAAAAATACTATTTATAACATTTTTGGGGAATTAAAAATTGAACTGGTGAAAGATTAATTAATTTGGTTTAGAAACCTATTTTGAATTGGTGGTTTGATTTGCACAGGTAATTGTGATTTTATGGTGTCAATTAAGAATAAATTTGCGGCAAAATAGACGAATTAGGTGTTAAATTTTGGTAATCGAGTTTCGCCTTAGATTATATTTTTTTGGTGATATTCTTTATTTTTTTGGTGAATAAAAAAATATTATTGGAAAACGATAATTGTATGCCTTATTTCTTAACCCAAAAATGTAGGGAATCATTCAAAAGATCTAAAAAGGTCTGTTGTCTCTTTTTAGATATATCCAAAGCCTTTGACAAGGTATGGCATAATGACTTGATTTATGAGTTAGTTCAAATCAAGACTCCCCTATACATTGTGAACCTAGTTAGATCATTTTTGTCAAACGGAAAATTTTGCGTCTCATTAAATGATCATTTGTCAGATATGTCACCCATACTAGATGGTGTTCCACAAGGAGCAGTCATAAGCCCTTTTTTATTTAGCATATTTATTAATGACAGAAGAAGACACACTAACTTCTGCTAATTCAGAAACTATCCAGCAATACCAAACGTCAAATAGCTCGATCCAACCTGATGAGATATTAAGCAACACTATAGGTCCTTTCCTGGCTGATCTTGATACAGGCACGAAGACTCCTGTTGTTTTATCATCTACTTATTCTACTACATTCCAAGAACCAGCAATTCCTCTCCCTCAGAATAACATTATCCAGGCAGCTAATATTCATATATTTGGTCAATTAAATGATCCACCGACTCCAGTCAGACCACCTGGTCTTGATAGTTTCGAAAGTGAACTATCAAGCAACTTCGAATCAAATAATGAAATGAGCTCAAATATCCAAACAATATGCCCTCTCAAGTAAAGGGAAAAAAGAGCTTCTTCAACTTTAGCAAAATCAAAAGCAAAAACTCTAAGGAGTACGAGTTCAATTGACGATAATGCTTTTTTCGACAGCAACGAAGATGTCTTCCCAACCAAGCAACTATATTAATTTTATTTTTTTTCTCTTTTCTTTCTTTTCATTTTTATATAGAGTTTTTATTCCTGGAAAGTTTAACCTTTTACTTAATAAACTTAAAAAAAAAGAAAAAAAATTAAATAACAATGCTTATGATTCTGATTTTAATGCCAAATCTAATAGCCTAGGTAGTCTTAATAGCCAGAACCAGAATGGAGCCATTCTTGAAGATGCCTTACTCAACTTAAATTTTTCCCTCATTAACAATAGTTCACCTACCTTTCATCTTGACAATCGGGACTATTATGAAATTCTTGACCTATATCTATCCTCACCAAATTTACTTGATAAAATTTTTGACTTTAAAGTTCCATACGATTGGGACATGACAAGTGATCACTACCCAGTACAATTAAAACTAAACTCAAATTACATTAGTATTTACCAAGCAAGCCTTGAGAAATTTAGTTATGACTTCAACAGAGCTGACTGGGTTAAATTTAAGAGTCCCCTTTACAACAGCCAATATGAAGATTGCTCTGATCTCTAGTTTAATAACATTGAGGCTATCGCTAGTAAACTTACCAAAGAATTAAATAAAGCTGCAAGCGGGCCTATCCCAGTTAAATCTTGTAAATTATTCAGGAAAACATTACCTAGAGACATTATTGATACAATTGGACAAAGAAGGAAAGCAAAAAGATAAAAATCAAAATATGCGGAATTTAGGCATTGTGAATTTTCATACAAAAATTACAATAAAAAAAGTAAAAAAAGTTATGGTTTTTGTTCTAACGGTCCAAAACATGTTCTGCAACTGTAACAAAGTGTAACAACTTTTGTTCAACTATTGTGAAAGTCTGCAAAAACTCTGCAAATTAATTGCGCATTTCGTTGTAATACGTTTATATGGCGTGAAATTTTGCATAAATTTGCACACATTTAGTAGACTTTCACAATAGGTGTAACAAAAGTTGTTACACTTTGTTACAGTTGCAGAACATGTTTTGGACCGTTAGAACAAAAACTATAACTTTTTTTACTTTTTTTATTGTAATTTTTGTATGAAAATTCACAATGACCATTTTTACAACAAATTAACAAGTGAATTGAGATATAAATTAAGAGAGTTTAGAAACAAAAATTGGTCAAATTTCATTAATAAAATAGGCAAAAACCCAAAATCTAGTAAGCCGTTTTGGAATAAGATAAACAAATTTAGAAAATCAAAATCATATTACAAAATTAATAAACTTGAGTATAAAGATAGCATTTTTGACTCAGAAATCGATATAGGCAACTGCTTTGGTGAAATTCTTAAAGATACATTTAGTTTGGATAATGACTTTATCAACGTTAGTTCTGATAGAAAAGTTCATAAATTTGTCAATGATTATTTTAACAAGAAACAGAGTATTAAATTTGTTAAAATTACACTATCCGAGCTAAAAGAAGCTATCAACAAAGCTAAAGATCAATCGGCAATGGGTTTTGATAAAATCCATAATAAAATGCTTAAAAATCTTCCGAATCCTTTCCTAATAAGAGTCCTAGAGTTCTTTAACCTTTGCTTAAAACATAATTTTTTGCATGAAGCTAGGAAGATCGCCAAAATTTCCATGATTTAAAAAAAAAAAGAGTTTCCTTCCGAACCTAATAACTATCGTCCAATAAGTGTTACAAGTTAGATTGGAAAATTTCTGGAAAGAATAGTTTACAATAGACTTTATTCATATGCTGAAAATATTAAAATATTAGCAAATGAACAATCTGGCTTTAGACGATTAAGGAAGACTGCAGACAACCTTATCTTTTTTATTCAAAAAATATCTGAGTCTTTTTGCAGATCTAAAAAGGTGTGCGGTCTCTTCTTTGAAATTTCAAAGGCATTTGATAAGGTTTGGCATGAAGGTCTCTTCTATAAACTAATTAAAGCTCAAATACCTGACTATCTAATCCTCTGGATACGATCATTCTTGTATCACAGATCTTTCAAGGTAAAAATTAATGACTCTACATCAGATTCATTTCCAATTAGGTAAGCGTTCCACAAGCAACAGTAATAAGACCCTTACTCTTTAGCATATTTATTAATGATGTTCCCAAAGCTGATATTTCGAACAAAAAATATTCACTCCTGTTTGTTGATGATCTGATTACTTTCAATATATTTAAAAAGACAGGAAGAATTGAAAGAGAAATAAATAACTATTTAAAAGAAATAGAGCCATGGTTATGCAAATGGAAGATTTGCCCAAATAAATGTAGCTACACAATTTTCACAAAAAATAAGAAATTTAATAATACCAAACAGTTACCAGCAACTAAAATCTCAATATATCATTCAATCATCAGAAACTATATTAGAACCAAAACAACCACAACCAACTCCCAATACTCCCAATTACTCCCAATCGACACCATTGCCAGAAATGATCCCATTCACACAACAACCATTAATAAGCAACCAAGAAGAAAAACAAAATTATACGCTTAGCATATGTACACTTAATTGTAAAAACTTATTAGGAAACTTTCATTTCGTTAACGAACTCACAAATCACACAGATATCATTTTTTTACAAGAAACTTGGTTAAAAACTTCTAAACAAGGGAAGCAATTACTAAACAAAGATTTCAAATTCATACACAAATCTTCAATGGCCCCTGAGTATTCAGTTGGACGTCCACATGGTGGCACTGGCTGGCTGATAAAAAAAGAAATACATAAAATCGCAAATATAGAATTTGTATCAGACCGAATATCACTCTGCCAAATAAACAACACTTACCTAATAGGGGTAAACATGAATTTCGAAGGTCCGGCTGATTCGGTTGTAAAGTTTGAAGCACTCATAGGTCAAATCACAAACCTCATTGATAAAATCTACCGCGAAAAAACAGAGGCGAATATATGTATTTTAGGTGATTTTAATACCGATCTCAATCGTAAATCAAACTTTACTAAATACTAAACGCTTTTATTGAGTCTGAGAACCTCATCGCTACTGATCATATTTTTTGTCAAAGCACTGACCATACCTTCAAACAAAAAAAGAAAAATAAAACTGAACTAGACAAAAATCCAAATGAAATAACTCAACCGGAAACTCTTGGAAAAAGGAGAATTGATCATGTGCTGGCAAATGAATTCTTAACTGATAAAGTTGAACAAATTAACATTCTGAGCGGACTTGAGCATCAGTCAAATACCAGTGACCATTACGCAATCAAAATCGACCTTAAAAATGTTAAAATCGGTAATAAAATTGAAGATAGGATTAAAGAAAATAGACCTAAAACGAAAATCAATTGGCTTGACGTCATGACTCAGATGGAATACGCTAACCTATTAAAACAAAAATTGAGGAAAAAAGAAATCTTCTCGAAACTTAATTTAATAAATGAAAAACCCTAAGTTGAATAGCACTGTTATAATAAATGAATTAGGCAGCGCCATGAGAGAAACAATTGATGAATTATTATCTCATGGACAAAAAAAACAAAAAAATCTTAACAAGCATATAAAAAAGAAAAAATGGTGGGATGATGAAATGGAAATTCTGAAGAAAAACGTGAACAAATCGTACCTTAATTGGTAGGCAACAAACTACGAATCTTTCGAATTAAAAAATCAACTTAGAATAACCAAGAATAAATTTAGATCATAACAAAGAGATAAAGCAAAGTTAGTAGAAAACAGTACCTTAAAACGAATTGACGCGCTCTTTCATGCGAATAGAGACAGTTTTTGGAAAGAAATGAGAAGAAGAAAAAAACAGAATGGAAATATAAATGTTAGCATAAATGAACTTAAAGAAAATTTTGAAAAACTATTTAACGAAAGGAATCTTGAAAGTAGAAATAACAATATAAATGATGTATTAAATAAAGTCCGAAAATATGAAAGAGAAATTAATGAATCGCTAAAGACAGACCTCATTAAAGTTGAGAGACAGACAATTAGACGGATTCTAGAAGAGCTCCCAAACTGCAAATCAGTTGGATTTGGAGACTTGTACAATGAGTTGTTTAAATATGGATGTTTAGACGAATTGACTGAAATACTAGCTATAGTCCTTGAAACAATGATTAAGTTTAACGAAATCCCTTTTTTTTTTAATGTAGGTAAAATAGTCCCGATATTGAAGAAGGATGAAGGTCCTACAAATGATATCAACAACCTCAGACCAATAACAAAACAGATACAATTAGCAATGTGTTTGAAAAGTACATCCTGCATAGATTGAATGAAACTCATCATGATCCACAAACACAATTTGGCTTTAAAACAAAGAGTTCGACTAACCATGGTATTTACACTTTATCAGAAACTACTCAACACTATAAAACTAGAAAAAAGAAATTATTTATTTGTGCAATTGATGCTAGCAAAGCGTTTGATAAAGTCACACGAGAAATTATGATGGAAAAATTAATAGGTAAAGTAGAACCAGAAATATGGAGAATACTCAAAAATTATTATCAAAACTCATTAGTGTTTGTTCAAAAAAAAGATGAAATATCTTCAATGTTTAAAACCACGGTAGGAGTGAAGCAAGGTGGCCCACTCTCGCCAAAGCTATTCTCAATTTATGTAGAAGAACTAATAGAAGAAAGAATGAAAACAAATTTAATATCAGAAATTGATGGTATAAAAACTGGTGTATTAATGTACGCAGACGACCTATTAATCATGACTGACTGTACTAAAAAAATGAAAAAAATCCTTAGATTGTGCGAGGACTATGGGCTAAGAACCGAAATTAAATTTAACCCGTCTAAAACTCAAATTATGCGAATAAACGGCTCAAAGAAAGACGAAGTAAAGCTTGAACTATGTGGTGAGGAAATTGAGTGGGTAAAAAAAATGAAATACTTAGGAGTCTGGATTGATGGAAAATGTTACAGTAAAGAACATCTAAGAAAAAGAAGACTGAGCACATGGAGAGCTTTTACACTCCTAAAAAATAATCTAGACATGTATAGTAACCAAATTAGCCCGTTTTTAAAAGCACACCTTTTTAAAACCTATATTAGACCTATAACCTATTACGGCCTAGAAAACTGCAAAATTAGCAAATGCGAAATGAGGAAACTACAAACTTTGGTAGGCTAAATGATTAAACAAACCCTGTCACTCGAAAAGAGATCTCGAACTACTAACCTATTGTATGCATTAAACATAGAAACCGTTGACTCAAAAATACAGAAATTGAAACTTAACTTTGGGAAAAGAATAATTGAAAATGATTATACGGAAAAAGTTTTTCGAAAGAAAGAACTAAAGGTAAATGATGAAAGCGCGTTCATCAAAGAGCTTAGAGAAGTCTTGGATCATGTGACCAAATTACCAAAGAAAATCTTATAAAAAAAGAAAGAGAATTAAAAAAAGAAGATTTTGAAAAGAGTAAAAATGGAATTTGCGATTCCATTAAATATTGCCTTCAAAACTTAAAAGAAAGAAAAGAAGAGCTTAAACTACTAGTAAAGGCGTACTTATCTCGAACTGAACCAAATGCAGAATTTAAAAATTGGAACAACTCGGATTGATGCTGAATACAACCCTGCTCAACTGTTCTTCCGTTCAACTGTTTGACTGTTAAATTGTGCTGTAATCGTGTTTGATTGCTCAACCCTATCTCAAAAAGATAAATAAAACTTAAAAAAATACTTACCTAAGACATTTGAACAAGGTTTTATTTATGTTTGTGTTAATCTCAATCTTTGAATATTTAATTTAAAATTAAATCTTTTGTGGTATTAATGTAAAAAATGAAAATCTATTTTAATATTTTAATTTCTTAAACATAATTGTAAATTTAAAAAAGGGAAAACAAACAGTACATAACTACCTTCCTTTGTCTTCAATTTTATGTTATTTTTTACATCGCCGAATCTGGCGTAATTTTATGAATAAATAATAATAATTAATGATGTTCCCAAAGCTGATATTTCGAACAAAAAATATTCACTCCTGTTTGCTGATGATCTGATTACTTTCAATATATTTAAAAAGACAGGAAGAATTGAAAGAGAAATAAATAACTATTTAAAAGAAATAGAGCCATGGTTATGCAAATGGAAGATGTGCCCAAATAAATGTAGCTACACAATTTTCACAAAAAATAAGAAATTTAATAATACCTTTAGACTTCAGTTATTCAACAAAACAATTCCCTATTCTAAAACTAATAAATTTCTTGGTCTGTACTTTGATGAAAGTCTTTGCTTTGATAAACAAATTAAAGAAGTAAAGACTAAATGCATGAATAGACTCAATATATTAAAAATTTTGTCTTCAAAAATTGGAAGCTCAACCACAATACACTAGCTATTTTTTACAAGGCACTTTTTGGCTCAATTCTGGATTTTCCATGTCTTAACTCATTCTCCGAATCAGGCTTACAATAGTTACAAGT
>QEOQ01000519.1:505331-530610 GCA_010279815.1 Brachionus plicatilis
TATATTTATGTGTTTTTAACTTTTTTATTTTTGTTTTCAACAACAAATGATTTTTCCTTTTTTTTATGTGTTTAGTCCTTTTTCCTAACTCAAGTACGTTAAGAATAATTTCAAAAAGAAATGCTCAAAATGAATTAATTTTTAAAGCCTTCGATATGTTATGAATTAAAATTTTTGGTATTTTGATCATTTAAAGAAAAAATTCACTCAAGCATTAAAAATAAAATAAATACTTTTCAAGATATATTTGTTAGAGTCAGAAACAAAAATTTAAACATAAATTTTTAAATAATTTTTCGTAATTTATAAAATCAAATGGATTTATCAGGCAATGAATTTTCGATTGAACTTCCTTGCGGGTATTCAACCTATTTTAAATATTTGAAAAACCAGCCACCCAAATTTTTATGTACCATGTGTGGAAAACATTTTATCGATAAAGAATCATGTTTTAATGAACCAAAAAATCGTTTGTTAATCAAACAAAATGAATTGTCAAATGAAATAGTTAAATACAACAATTTAAAAAAGTATTTCGACCGAATAAAAAGCGATCCAGATATGTATGTTGACAAAACTTTTGAAAAATTAGAGTTCAATATCAGTCAACGGTGCACTGAATTAAAAGAAAAATTTTGTAAACAAATAGATGACTACTACTTGGATATAGTGGACAGAATTGTTAAAGAAAAAAAGGCGATTGCTCATGAGTTTGAATCAAATTATATGAAATGCGAATTGCCGTCAGCCGACGATTTAAAGTCTTTAGAAAATTCAACCAGTGATGTTATTGATCAGGTTAATAGAAAATTAGACGAATGCAAAGAATCCTCTTCCATTATCACAGGAATAATAAAAGACATTTCTGTGGGAGAAAATTTTCAACTTGAGGATCCCAATGAAATAAATGTGCATGATTTTTTTGGCAAAATTTATGCTTCCAAAAAAAATTCCAAAAGTGACGACAACAACAAAACTGACGCCAACACCAAATATCATTGTCATAAAGGATTTTATGGACACACTGACAAAGTCAAACAAATTACATTATTGGGAAATGATCGAATTTTAAGCGTCTCTTTTGATCAAACTGTTAACCTATGGGATAAAGAAAACGCAAAGGTTTTGACTACTTTTATAGGTCATACAGATTCGATATTATCTATTTGTTTAATGAACAACCAGTTTTTTGCCACTGGCTCAAAGGATGAAACAATCAAGATTTGGAATACTGGAAATAAATTTTCATTGAAAACTCTAACTGGTCATACAGGAGCTGTAATTTGTCTTAGGGTATTAAAAAATGGCGAAATAATAAGTGGCTCTGACGACAAAACAATCAAAGTTTGGGCTAAAAGTGTAAAAACTCTGTTTGGACATGAGGGCAGCGTGAATTGCCTAGATGAAAATTATAATGGTTTAATTGTCAGTGGATCAAGCGACTGTTCTATAAAAACGTGGAATGCTATGACACAAAAATGTTTATCAACTTTGAATGGTCATAAAGGAGAAATTATGGATATGAAAATTTTAGGAAATGATTTTCTCGCGAGTGCCTCTTTAGATAAAACAGTAAAAATTTGGAATATAAAAAACAGCACTTGTAGCAAAACATTAGTTGGTCATTTGGATTCAATTCAACAGATTGATAAACTAGAAAAAGATAAATTAGTTAGTTGTTCATTAGACGGATCAATTAAAATTTGGAATATCGATTCTGGCAATTGTATTTCAACAATAGAAGCTCATTTTAGGCCTATCATATGTCTGAAAGTCTCAGACAAAGGTGAGTTACTCACTGGCTCAATTGATGGATCACTTTATGTTTGGAGCAAATTTTAGAAGTTTAAGTTCATACAAGTTTTTTTTTTCAATTTTTAATTATTCATTCACTGGGCAAACAAATTTTATTTTTTCTAATAAAATTTTTTCAATTTTTCTCAATATTTTTAAATTTATTTCAAATTTTAAAGGTCAATCAGAAAATTTTGCCTCAAGAGATTGATCACCACTTCATTTTTTAAATTCATTGTAAAGCTATAAACATAAAATTGAAAAAGTAAAATAAAAAAATTAAATAGTTAGTGAAATAAATCAAAAATAAATTATCTTATTAAAATTTTAAATGTGTTCAATGATTTTCCTAGACAGCTAGACATGATCTTTAATTAGATGTTTCGCAAATTTTTTAGGTAATAATTATAATAAGCTACGGTATCCCACTAGACAAAATCCATGTAGGGATCGCTTAAGTAGCTATCCGAGAGTGACCAAGTTGTTTGGTCGTTCTGCGTTGGTATCAGCGTATACTCCTCGCTGGACCAGAACATGTTTGGATTGTGACAATTCACTTTAGTTAAGCCATTAGTTATCTTGAAATATTCGACTAGATCCCCTCTTTCTTCTCTTCCTCAGGTTACTGAGTCACAACTTTTCTAATCTCACCTCATATGATAAATGCTTTAGCGATTTGACCAAATTTTTTGCTCTTATTTGAACCTTCTCGAGCACTAAATTGTCCTTTTTCGTGTGAAGACACCAAGCAACTACCTCGTACTCAAGATGAGGTCTCACAAATGCAACGTAAAGCTTATTCAACTTATACCTAAATCACGTTCGTTCTCTGTCTTGCTAATTTCTTGTCCATTCATTTTCAAATTAATATCGGAGAATTTGTTGCTGAATACCACATACTTGCATTTATCAACAACATTAAAATCCATCATCCAGTCCTAAGACCATATTTATTTTTTAAAACACCAATAAGCTTTGTGTCATCAACAAGTAGTTTGCACAATGTCTTGAAAGCTGATTGAGTCTATTTCATTATGTGACAAGTTAAATAAGTGATAAAAAAACAAAAAAATATGGCCAAGAAAGAATAGCTCCGAATGATAAATTTTCTTTAAATTTTAAATAATGTTTGATATTTTTCACAGATCTGTTTTCATCTAAATTTGTAGAGAATAATTAAAATTTATACATTTTAAAGGTTTTTTTTTTTAATTTAGCTTTTTCATTTTTTTAGAAATTGGTCTTGCATTATATTTAATGTGGCTATAAATTGTATTGCAATCCTTTTTTTGAATATAATGCTTGTCATTATTATTAAGATATTTTTTGATAATGATCGCTATTCTTTCTATTTTTCATATTTATAAATATTGATTTTAATCGCCTTTAAAAATTTATTAAGATTAATTTTAAAAATTATTTCATTAATCATTTAAAAATTTTCAAAGATTGTTTCATTATTCATTTTCCGTGTTTTTAAGAAAAGATTGAATTTAAAAAAGAAGATGAAAAAAATATAATATAATATAAAAAGATGAGTGTCAAATTTAATGCTCTTATCTTTATAATGTTTTTAATTGAAAAATTAAAAAATCAATAAATATTTTTTCATTTGATTTTAATATTTGTTTGCTCAATGGATACATTTTGTGTCATTAAATAAAAAATTCTCAAAATCCTTTTTTTGGGTTTATTTTATTCCAAACACTTAAAACGTTTTTAGCTTTTAATTTTTATATTTAAATTTAAATTTTTATTTGGGCTAAATGAGTGATAACACAAAGCAATCTTCTCCTGTAATTACTCAGGATCCGTTAAATGTGTTTCGCTTTGAAAATGAATGGAATGTTGGAATATTTGATTGCTGCGAAGATTGTCGATTAAGTACGTTTTTTTTGTATATTTAAATTTTATTTTTTTTAAATTAAATTTTCAAAATAGCTATGTGTTCATATTTTTGCTGGTTGTACATGTTTTGTACTCTAATGAGCGATTTAAAGGAAAGCTGTTGCTCTTATATTTGCATTCCCTTTCCTTTAATAGTTTTTAGAACAAAAATGAGGTCTAACTTAAGAATTAAAGTATTTTTCTCTTTAAATTGAAAAATTAAGAATAAAAATAATATTTTAACGTCAAAAGGGTTCAATATGGAAGGACAGTTTGACTTCTTTATGCCTGCCATGGTGTGCCTTAATTCAAATGAAGTCTGAACTCAAACAAAGAGATCTAATTAATTAATTTTAAAAAATTTTAGACAAATTCGAACTTTCAACATCAATTCTTTAATTATTTTTCTCTTTGACTATTTAATGAATATAATAAATATTTTGATTAAAATAAAAAAGAATTTTTAAAAAAGAATACCGGGTTATGTCGGTGTTTTGAATTTAATTGGCTTTTTATTTGAAGTCAATTGTTTTTTTGATGTTTTTATTTAGAAATCAAAACATGAATTCCAATAAATCTACTGAAAAAGTTATTCCAAAGCCCACAATTCCTGTGAATGACGGACGACTTCCTCAGGAACTTTTTGAAATAATTCAAATACCTCCAGATGAAAATCCATTTAAGTATGAAAATTTGTGGGAAACTGAACTTTGTGATTTCTTTGAAGATTGCAATGAATGTAAGTCATATTTATTTTAAGTCATGTTTTTAATTTAACTAAATTATTTAATTAGTTATTTTTGCTCACTGCTGCTATTATTGCTATATTTATAAAATATTTAAAACAATGGATGAGAGCATTTTTAGCTACATTTTGACGCCAAATCCTTTAATTCCGATTCGGACCAAAATCAGAGCAGTTTTACGAATCAAAGTAATCACTTACAGATTTAAGATTAATTAAACAAAATTTACTATTGAAGGGGTCTTTAATAGAAGATTGCTGTCAAGTATTATTTTGTGCACCGTGTACTGCTTTTCAAATTAATCAAGAGCTGAAATACAAAGAAATAATTCCCGATAAATGATTTTTTAATTTTATTTTTCTAAATTTTGCTTTTCAATTTTAAAATTTCTGAATAATAATAAATTAATTGATAAAAATATGAATTTTTGTTTTATTTTTAATTATTAAGGATTAATAAAAAAAATTAAACCAGCTGAGCATCAAATTTTTCATCACGTCGCAATTTAACTTTCTCAATTAATTTTACTCATCGAAATTTTGGATAAAATACTAAAAATAATTTCAATATTGATTTTACCAATTATTTTGTAAATTTTCCTAAAATTTGAACAATTTTCCTTAAAAGTGAAAAACGAGATATTTCAAAAATAACCAAAAATTTGCATATTTTGTAAAACCAAATGTGGACAAAAAACGCACTTCCTTTGATTTTAGTAAATTTTTAAAAATTTTGATAAAATCAGTTTAAAAAATAAGTATTGTATTATGTTGAAATAAAAGTGATTATGCAAGCTTCGACATGAGAGATTTTAAAATAATAATCAAGTTTTAATTATAGATAGATGTTCATTTAGAAAACTTTAAAAAAAGCTTGCTTTAAAATTATTATATTGAATTCAAGTAGCTATAGCTACTAATCATTTTTTTCAATTTTATAAATATAATTTTAAATTAAAATTTAATGTCTTTATTTTTCATTCAAAGTGAGTATTTAAATCATATGTTTATAATTCAAGTGAATAATTCACCTAAAATGTCCTTTTAGAATGAATGGGTCTTCATCAAAAGGTGGACCTTCAAGCTCTAAAAATCGTCCGAATAATACTGGCACCAAAAATTCGGAAAAAGAAAGGATACATTTTCATAGAAGCGAAACTTATATTGTTGAAAAACCCAATTGCCAAACAAAAAAAGAAAATAATCATTCGAAAAGTTAGTGATGATTAAATTTAATTCGATTTTTTTTTAAATCTAGTTACAATATTGAAGCACATGAATCAGAATGTGAAAAAAAAGCAAGCAAGCCGATTTCTTCAATAGCTTTGATTAAACAACAAAAGCGAGCTGAGATGAAAAAAGTTAATGACCGATCGAACACTAATGCAGCTTCTGGAAATGTAAAAAGCATCGAAGTTTCGATCAAGTCAGCTAAAAATAATGGACAATTGAATTTATCAAATTTAAATTTGATTGAAGGTTAGTTTTTAGATTTTTATCTTTTGCCTTGTCTAACTTAGAATTTTAGTTCCCCAAGCAGTATGGGATGTCAATATAGATAATGAAACACATGAAAATAACAATTTTGATGTTTCATTTGAAAACAATCAATCCAAATGGTGGAATCAAGTAGAACTAACTAAATTCATCATAGCTTCGAACAAGTTGAAAATTATTCCACAAGACATTCAAAAATTAAGCAATTTAATTTTTCTTGATGTAAGATACAGAGATTTAATTTAAAATTGTTCTGAACATTTAATCGAAGTGTTAAAATATTTGATATTATTTATTTTCTATCTTGAAAACCAAATGGTTGATTACATAATTTAGGTTTTAAAAAAATCTGAATTCCATTAAGATTAGTGGCGTCATTTTAAAATTTCGCTTTTAAAAGAGTCTTAATTCATAAATATTTTGAATAATTTCTAATATGAAATCTGAGACGATAATGATAATTTCTAATTTAAGATACATGACAATCAGATAGAATGGATTGATGAGGCATTAGCAACAGTTTCTCAGCTTAAAAATTTCAATTGCAGGTTTTGATTTATGACATTAATTGTTTTTTTTTCTAAAATTATATTTTAAGTCACAACCAACTAACTCAGCTTCCCAATGGTTTATGTGCTCTAAAATATTTAGTAGAATTAAATGCATCTCATAATCGCTTAGGCGAATTACCCCAAAATTTTGGTCATTTAGATGATCTAGAAAATTTAGTAAGTATTGGATTTTTGTGCCACAATCTTATATATAGTTATATCATTTTGAATTTTTTGCCAGAAATTATTTAGGAAAAATGATACAAAAAATAAAAAAATAAATACTTTTTAATCCAAAAAGAAGTTAAAAACAAGACAAGATCATTATTAAAATGCAACAAAATTCATTTAATTTTAATATAATGAAAATAAACATAAAGGACAGAAAGTAAAAAAATTAAAAAAAGAAAAATGATATTATAAACATTTAAATCTTAGATATTTAAATAAGTGTATAAGATATTTTTGATAAGTAATATCTTATACACTTAGGTTTATAAAAATGTTAACTCGAAATACTGTCAAACCATTTAAATTTATATAAATTAATTTAAACAAGATGAAATTTAATAAATCTCTTAATAGATTTAGTCTCAGAGCCCGAAACACAACTTTTACGCAGGCAGCAAATACCATATCACCCATGTTAAAAAATTCTTACATTGCATGCGTCAAAGTTGTATTTTGGGTCTTGGATCACGTTTAGAGTAAAAGTTTTTAATTTAATGCAGCATTAACAATAGAGTTTCTGTCATAAAAATAAAATTTTTTTTTTGAATATTTTTATTATACGATAAGAAAATAAATACTAAAATTTGATTAGTGGCGCGGCATTATTTCATAGAAAAATAAAAAATTGACTTGAAAAATTAATATAAATTTAAATATTTACCATATTTTTAAAGTCAATTTTTAATTTTTCTAAGAAATAATTGCGCATCAAAAATTAAATTTTAGCATTTTATCTAATCGAATAATAAAAAATGTCATTTCTAATTTTTTTTCGGTTCAATTTGTTATCATGAACTAAATGCATAACGTTTCTGTCATAAAAATAAAAAATTTTATTGAAATATGCATTTGGTTCATGATTACAAATTGAACCGAAAAAAAATTAGAAATGAAAAACAATTAAATTATTAAATTAAAAACTTTTACTCTAAACGTGATCCAAGACCCAAAATACAACTTTGACGCATGCAATGTAAGTTAAGAATATTTTAACTTGGGCGAGATGGTATTTATTGCCTACTTCAAAGTTGTATTTCTGGTTCTGAGACAGCAATATCGAACGAGGGAATACGGTAATTTATTGAATATAAATAAAATTGAGAACCAAACTGATTTTTTAGAAAGATAAATGAGGCAAATTGAAGTTCATGATCAAGTGTAAATTTCAAATCATAATTTTTAGTTTTTGAGTTAAATAAAAAGGTATTATTAATCAATTTTTTAATAATAAATGACTAAAATTTATTAAACATGATTTGCTTAATCTTTAATTAGACAGAAAATTACATAAACTTTTATCTGAAGTAGAAATAAAATCTTGTTCAATATTTTAAAACTTTGCAATACAAAATTTAACTTTGTTTAGCCGTAATATATTCTTATTAATAATTAAATATAATTTAAAGCCATAATTTGGATACCTAAATGTGGATTTTAAATTTGTCTTTAAAATTTTCAAAATAAGAATTTAGAAGAATCAATAAAAGATCAATTAAAAAATAGTTTTTTTTTTTCTTTAATTAAAATAGTAAACATCAATTTCATCATTTTTATTAACACTTTAATGAATTACGTTTTGATCATTTGATCATCATCATGAACTTCAAATTGCCGATAAATGATATTTAATTAAAACAAACCAATTTGTTTATCTATTAAATTATTTGCTGCTAAGGATTTTTAAATATTATGAAAAAAGCTTTAAAACGCTTTAAAATATGCTTGAAAAAATGATATAACTTAATAATAATTGTTTTGGTTGACCAAACTTAAAAATTAATTAATTTTAAAAAAGAATCTTTCGAATAATCGGCTAAATAGTATACCTAAAAGTTTTAGATGGCTTCATAAAATTCGAAAAATTAATTTAGCTGTTAATTCATTGAAAACCAATTTGTCAGAAATTTTTTTCTCTACCAGTAATTTTCTCTAAATATTTTATTTTATTTATATTAAAACATTCATTTTTATCAGATTTGACTCTTATTGACTTGTCTGAAAACCAAATCGAAACATTGCCAGAAGAACTGAATGAATTGGCAAATTTAGAACAATTTTATGCAAAAAAAAATAAAATCACCATATTTCCTACATTTTATAAGTGCTCTAAGCTCAAAGTAAATATCCTAATGTGTAATTATTATATGACTTATTATTTTTCAAGGATTTAGACTTATCTTTCAATCAAATAAAAGAAATTGACGATAAAACATTCAACAATTTGATATCTCTCGTTAACTTCTACATAAGAGACAATAAACTTTGTTCATTATCTCAATCTATCAAAAATTTGAAAAATCTTGAACGAATAGATTTATCAAATAATGATTTATCAGCGTAAAGTTGAATTTGTTTTTTTTTTATTAAAATAAATTATTAAATTATAGACTTCCTAATGAATTGGCTGAATTAGAATATGTAAAACAATTACTTATAAGTGGAAACCCTTTACGAACAATCAGACGAGACATTATCAATGTAAAATGAAGATAAATTTATAAAAAAATTTATTAATAATTTTAACTGAATTAGAGAGGAACGGATGCAATTTTGAAGCATTTGAAAAATCAGATAAAAGTTACTGAAAATCAAGAGTCTCAAAACTCAGAAGAAATGATGCTTAAATCAGAAAATATTATTAAATCAAGCAAAATATTTGATTTGAGGTAAAATTTTTTCAAATAATTAAATTTAAAAATGCTAAAATTTAAAAAATAGTTACAAAAAAATTTCCATCATTACACCAAGCATTATCAATTATTGTAAACAATCTACGGCCTCGGTTTTAAATGTAATGAAAAATTCGTTGTCAGATTTGCCCGAGGAGTAATTTAAAGAATATTGAATTTAAGAAAAAAATCTTTTTTTTTTATTTCAGAATTGGAGAATTAAACAATCAATTAAATGAAGTGAATGCCAGTTTTAATTTGTTTACTTTGATGCCCAAGTCAATTTTGAAATTGACAAATTTGTCTTATCTTGATTTTCGTGGAAACAGAATAAGTGATTTACCAATTGAATTCAATCAACTGAAATCATTAAGAGAATTAATAATTTCTGATAATAAATTTCAAATAATACCTGATTGTGTTTATCAACTTCCAATTTTGGAAAATTTATTTGCCAATAATAATCAGATTAAATTTATCGATGGGGTAAAAATAGTGGAAATGAAATGTTTGGCATTATTAAATTTGCAAAACAATGACATTGCCAATGTACCTCCCATACTTGGAAAAGCAATCCAGATTAAGTAACTAAAAACTTATTTAACTTTGAGATTCTAATATTTTTCTTAAAGATCACTGCAGCTCGAAGGAAATCCATTTAAAATTCCAAGATCGCAAATATTAGCGAAAGGAACAGCTGAAATATTGAATTATTTAAGTGGAAGGTTAACAGAAAATTGATTTTTTTAATAATCGAACAAATTAATCCTTTTAATTAATTATTAAATTAATGAATATAATTTTATTTAAAAAATAAACAGTTTGAATGATGATTTATTTTTTAATTCTATTAGTATTTATCAATCATATTTTAATTTTAAGCTGTCAATCTTATCACCTGTACATATTATTATTTTTATTATAATTATTTTACCAGAATTTACCAAAACTTTGGCATCAAATCAATGCAAATTTTTCAATTTTTTTTAAAATTAATAAAAAATTTTTAAAAAAATTACATTTTTTGCGCAAATTTTTTTGATTTCAGTGAAAAATAGTTAAAAAAAGTGAAAAAAATAAAATATTTAATTTTAGTTGTTTAAAAAAAACAAAACTATTTTGTTCACAAATTTTTGTGATTTGACACGGTTTATTTTTGTGCCTTAAATTAATAAAAATTTACTTCGACGATTTTTTTCTTTTTTCAATTTTTATTTTAAATCTTAAAATTGAATTTTTAGTTTACACTTTGACTAGTTGGATAATTGTAATCACTACTGCAGTTCTACCGAATTAGCATCCTCATCCGTAACTCTTTTGAAATTGTACTGAGTCCTAATCTGGTACGGTCGATAATTCCGTATTACTGCACTACATTACGTTTCTTTTATAAATTGGAAGGTTTTAGAGAATTTCTAAAGCAGCTCTAGGAAATTCGATTAATGATAGAATTATTAGTAAAAAAGTGTTTTTTTAGTAAAAAAACTTTAAAATTTAAAGAAAAGACTCTGCGAAAATATTTATATACAAGCGTAATATCTTTATCTGATTCTTAGCAAAGGACATTTTGTTGAAAAATTTAAAATTATAATAATTAATTTGAATTTAATTTTTGCTTATGTCCATGCTCAATAACATGTAAATTTATTTCAGAAACGTACTGTAACATTAATTTAAAATATTCATTTTTTTTTTAAAATTTTTTATTAATTTAAAAAAAAATGAAAAATCCAAAAATTATAAAAATTTGCCCTTTTTGTTTTTTTTTTCGAGAATTTACGCTAATTTACCAAAATTGTGGTTAATTAACTGGACCAGATCAGTACTGTAGATCTCAACTTGTAATTAAAGTGATTTGTTTTCTTTTGAATTCCACTAGCTGTGGAGTGTTTTAAGAATCTGATTAAATTGATAATAACGTTCTTCCATTATTTTATCCTTCAATTAAATGCCCACCTAAACCCTAAGGCTTTTTTTTTAAATCCAACTATTGAAAATTTTAACATTTGATTTTTTTGATCTAATTAGGCAAGACAATTAAATTGATCGAATTTTTTGTTTTTGTTATGTCCATTTTCATTTTCTCCCATGTAACTGACTTTGCTAGATTCCGACCAGCGTGAAAATCAAGTAGCTACAGCAAGGAAACAAAACTTAAATTGTACAACTGTATAGTAAAAGTAACACTGATGTACGGAAACGAATGTTGGTGAATGTGTGAATCTGACAGGAAAAGGTTGAAAATCTTCTAGACAGGAAGCCTGCGGATGATTCTCAGGATACACTGGCCTGAGACATTCTCGAACGCTGATCTATCCAGAAAAATGATGAGTGTGTTTAAATGGTAGCCCCGTAGAACATTCAGCTACAATGTGTCTTGTTAATTGTACATTTCGTATTTGTTTCCCACTTGATAAACGGATTGGGGCTGGTATTGACGGAATCTCTTCTTTTATAAATAGATATTGTGCATTTACTTCACAGTACTTATGATAGCATGTTATTGATATCGCGTGGATAGTGATTGATATTGATCGGACTTTAGGTAAGGACATTTTTGATAAAAAAATATTTTTTTTGTTTATTTTTTCGCAATATTTGTAAACAGAAACGTTCTTGAGTCCGTTTTTTTATTGAGGATTATTATGTCTGATCTTTAAGCTAATATTTTCAATCTGAATTGGTTGCCATGTGCCATGTGTACCTGTTGATTTTTTTTAATTTGTGAATTGAATACATCTTATTCTAATGATGATTTATTATTCTAATCTGGAAATTATCTAACCTTGTTGGAGAAGTGAATGAGAATATGATTTTTTATGTAAGTTTTCAGGTAAAGAAATGAGCGGAATCCGAAGAAAGAGTATTAACTAGTGTTGGGACCCGTACAAGCGGACACAAGAACAATTACCGTGTCCGTATTTACTTTTTGGCGAGCGGTCAATTGGTCGGTAAGCAAAACGGTCTCATTTTTAGACTGCCAAAAAAATACTGTCAACTTTTTATGCAGACAGTCCTTAAACTCAATAAGAAGCAGCATTTCTTAAAAAAACTATTTTTTCACAATAAAAATTTTATCTTTAATTTACTTCTACGTTATTTTTACATAGTTTCAAAATTTCTTCACTAAAAAATGTCATGATTTATGTTGCCGGCCGCCAAAAAAGTCTGCCGTATTTGCTTGGCGGAACAAAAATTAGACCGTTAAGGTGACCGGCCAAATGACCGCAAAAAACTGTCTGTAAAATGTACTAGTTTGCTCTGACCGTATCCAACTAGAAATATCTTTCTGTTCATATTTTAATTTTTTTTTAATTTTTGCTTCAATTTTACCCAAAATTATTCAAATTAAATGAATAAATAAATTAAATAATTTCATAAAAAAAGATCATATCTATAAAATCTTTGTTCGATATTTGTATAGTTTTAAAATATTTTACAACAAATTTTATAAAATTAAAAGTGTTTACGCGCATTTTCCTTTTTTTTCTAATTAAGATATAGTACCCCAGATGATTAAGGTAAGTCGGAAGTCTTTTTATCCTCTAATCTCTGAGAGAAAAAGTAGATTAGATATTGTCAAATGCCTACCAACTTTTATAGATGAGATATTAAGCTATTAATTAAAAAAAAAATTAGGCGGGTTGGTCGCTTTTTGATCGAGGAATTAACTTTTTTGTTGTTCCTCCACTATAGAAAAACTTTAAAATTTTTACAGAGCAAAATTCTTAGCCAGTTTCGGAACAGCTATGCATTAAAACCATAATGATCTGCATTTTTTAGAAGTTTTGTTTTATATTTTTTTAATGGATTTTTTTTTTTTCATAAAGAAAATAATTTTAAAAATTTGATCTGGTAAGTATTTAGAATTAAAAATAGCAAAGACTTTAATGAGATTCATGTACCAAACACACTTTTGAAAATTAAACATTTACTTCTTGTTCTTTCGTAGTAAATATTAAATAAGAAATCTTTTTTAAATATAATTATTCAATTAATATCATAGCATTTAGAAAAACTGGCAAAAAACTAATTTAAATAATTTAAAACAAATTTTTCACAAATTATCACAATTAGATGAAAATAATATAAATAATTTTCAAAATTTTTTATTTTAAAGGCAGATATAGATACATAGTTGGTTTTTGGTTGAGGAAAAACTGTTAAAATTTGTTGCATATATTTAAAAACAAATTAATTTATTCATTCATTCTGTTAAAGAACTTAATCATAAAAAATTAAAATATTTACAAACTTAATAGAATTCGAATTTTCCATAACTAAAAATTTAAAAATTAAACTTGGAAATTTTATTTGATGTTTATTATTTTGATATTTTTTTGTATGTGCTTTCAAAACTGAAAAAGAATAACTGTAGTTTATTTAAATTTTTATAAACAAAAATGATAAAAAACAACAAAGCGGAAATATTAAACTAGTTTATTTTAACGTTTTGCTATCACCCTAATTCTCTGGAGTGTTAACAATATTTCACCATTATAAATCGTATTTCTAAGATAAAAAGAAATTTGAATAAGCATTTTAACAAAAATTTTACAATAAAATTTTTTGGCTTTTCTGTATAAAATGTACAATACGAGACCGTAAAAAATTTTGTAAATATTTTCAATATTCAACATACTATTCATACAATTCTTTACAGTTCTCCCAATTTAGGTCTATTTCAAATGTAAATTTTTCGAATTATTTGACCCAATGTTAAACAATTTTTGATCAAATTTGATTGCTGTAAGTAAAATTTAACTTAGCCCTCTAAAATAAATCTTAACTTTATTCATTCAACATTTATTAGCAAAATTTTGCATACCATCTTTCCTTCGTGTGGTTCTTTTTTTGAACTTAAACCTTGTTTTCTTCTAAGATCTCTTTTTAATGACCGCAAGGAAACTTTTGCAAGTGTCCATGCTCGTGCCGGTGTGGTATCTTTTGGTAAAAAAGATGCAATCGCCTCACCTTCAATTAACAAAAAATTCTTTTAAAATTAAAACACCTAGAAATAAAAATACTTTTTATTAATTCCATTATGGAACTTTCAAGCTGATTTACTTCATGTTGAAGTAGAAAATCTTCGCCAAATTTTTTTGAAACTTCCTCTCGAACAAACTTATTAAACTGTGCCTGTTCCTCTAAAAATAACAAAATGAAAATAAATAAAAAATTAAATTTGTATCTACTATTTAGATGTCTTTTCTGATTTCCTGCTGAACTAGAGCTAGTTGTCAAATTGGTTGGGACCGGTTTTAGATTTATTTCTGTTTCAAAATCTTCCAAGTCATCCTCATTTCCATTCCAAGATGATGAATTGGAAAAATTCTAATAATATATTTGAAATTTTCGTTTTGGTTTTAGCATTATTAGATAGTTTACGAAAGTATTAGTTAAGACATCTAATGAAGTATTCAGAGCATCATTGTGTTGTAAAAGAGTTGTCTTATTGGAATTGTTAATCAACTTGAACAAAAAAAATAATTTTATTTTTCTCTAAATTTATGACAAAAACTTTAATCTATTTACATTTTGATTTGATCTTTGTTTATTTATGTTATTATTTGATGAATTCTGATCGTTATGACTTGTTAAACTGTTGTTATTTTGCTGGGTCGATTGATTTTGTTGTATGTTTTGAGCGTTGGTCGATTGAATGGTCGCCATAGAATTTGGTGTTGTATTCGATGAAGAATTAGCTGAGGATACTGCTGAAAATGGATTGGAAAGCTGGTATGTAGAATGAGACAAGGGATTGCCATTGCTATTGAGAACTGTTAAAACGTTCAAATTTCCTGGTATCAAAGATTCATTTTTCACTCTAGAATACAAAGTCAAAATAGTTTATTTATTTAAGTAGAAGCATTTTGGTACCCTATAATTTGAAAAGTTTTGTCTTTTCCGAGTTGAATTTGGTGAGTTTGTGGTTGAAGCTGCTGTGAATTTATGTTCAGCAAATTAGGATTTGCTGAAATCAATATGTTTCCTGAGTTGTTACTTGTAAGAGATGCTGGACTTGAAAATGATGCTGATTGATCACTCCAATTTCTAAAGATTTTAAAAAAATGGTCTAAATATTTTATACTACAATGGTCTCAAAAATAGAAAAATATTTTTGAATCTAACATTGTGAAATTCGGTTTAAATAGAACAAAATATTTCCTTTTTTTCGAAAAATTAAAAAAAAGTAAAATAACACTTTTTTAACCTAAAAGCACAAAACATAAAAAAGATTTGTTATTTTTATAGGTTTGATTGATTAAATTATAAGAAAATTAAAGAATTAATTAATTTTAAGTTAAAAAGTTGTTGTTGAAATTTTTAATCTTCAATTTTTTGTTGGATTTGTATTGATTTTGAGAAAGATTTAGTAATTTTAATTGTTCAAAAATCAATCAAAGTAAGGTGCCCCAAACGGTAAACCGTAGTTTAGCTGAATGAATTTTTGGAGATTTTTAAAATTTATTTTCTTTCGTAATTTTTTATGCTGAATTCAAATTTTGAATTAGTTTGTGTAAAGGAATTTTTATTTTGTTCGAAAACGACAACAGAAACTTACTAATTTAATATGATACTTTTTAAAAGAATTCTAAGTACAAAAAATATTTACATAACCTGGAAAAAATTATTTTAGAAATCATCTTTGATAAAATTACACAAAATTTATTTGTCTTCTGGACTGAGATTTTTTTTGTCCCTCCCCAAGTTTTAGTTTATTTTGATTAAAATCAATTTTAAAACGTTTTTATAATTCCTATTTCTCGCTTGGAACTTTTTTTAGCCAAAAAAAAATCAGATTTATATACTTTGGACTTTCCTCTTTAAAACAAAGCTTTCCGTTTATTGACTGGATCTTTTATATTTCCTGTTGATTAAAGTAAAAACCTAATTTTGTTATAAAATAAAATGGGAAGAGTAAAAAGTAATGAAGTTTTTAATTTAAGATAAATTATTTTTCTTTAATTTTATTTTTCAAAGTTTAAGTTGTAGAGATAAAAATGGAACCTACAAAGGATTAGTAAATATATGTAAAGAATTAGGGTTAATAGATGAGAGAGAAAAACTGCTAGATCATCAGGCTTTTAACAGTAAAAATACGCATCCTCAAAAACTTGCTAAAGATAACAGCTCTTAGATGCCTTTTTGTCTTGAATATCACTGCGAATTGAACCAAATTGAAGGACTTTGGTGCTTTTTAAAAACTAATGTTAGAAAAAACAATGATCACGATTTTAGCAAGCTTTTAGACCCTATTAATGACGGATTAAGACTTTTTGAAGACAAAAAACTAAACGGTAAATTTTGGAATATATTTTGGTCGGCTTTAGATATGTATTCCAGTGGTTCAATTTACCAACAAGTTTTAACTGAATTATTCGTGGAAAAATCAAGCAGTAACACTCAATTTCATAAGAAAAAATAAAAATTTTTATACCAAATTAAATATTGTAACTTAGTTAAATTAATTTCAATTAAAAATCTCAATAATTTTTAATAAATTCTTCAAATATTAAAATATGTTTTAGTTTGTAGTTTTATATATCTGAATTATGAAACAAACCGAATAAAAAAAAAAGCTTTATTTTACTTGAAATAAGTCTAGGTACAAAATAAAGAAAAATTAGGGTTCCGATAATTTTAATCTATTTGGATTTTAAAGACAAAAATTTCAAAATTTTTTTTTTTTCCTATAAAAAAAAACTCTAAAAACATACTGCAGGAATACAGATTTGTGTTTCTGGTAAAAAAAATGTAAATTTTCAGAATTACTCAAAAAAAAATTTTCAAAATACCCTTAAAAATACTTAAATTAAAAAGGCCCTTTAATGACACGAAAAAAAATGAAACCATGAATTTTTTATGACAAATTTGAATTATTCATCATGAAAAACCAAAAACTGAATTTTTTATCAATTTTTAAGTCATTTTGACTTACTACGGTTTATCATTTTGGGCACCTCAAAAGAAGAGAAAATTTTTTTTTAAATAATCATTTTATAGTGTAAATTAAAATTTGAATTTGATTTAATTTTTTTTTTTACTTTTCCGCTTCTTTTCGTATTTGCTTGAGACTGTCGCAAAATTGTTCGGCATATTTTTCCAGCTGATTTTTCATTGCCTCTATTTTCATTTGAATATCGTTTTGAATCGAATTAAAATAGTTGTCAAAATTTTCCATGGCAATGTTTTGACTTTGTATCTTTTCTGATCATTTCGATTAAAAAAAACAAAAAAAAATTTAGATTAATTTGAGAGCTTAGTTTTGTTTTTTAACTTACGTTCAAGTACATACATCGAGTCTTCCAGCTGTTTACTAAAATTCTGATTCAAATCGGCAAAATTTATTTTCAAAAATGTCTGTAAATTTTTATTCGAAATTAATTTACTCGTATCGTTGGGAACTTTATGAATGCCATTACAATAAGGACATTTTAAATTTCTGTCACTGTCTTTAGCAGATAAAATACAATCAAGGCAAGCACTTGATCCACATTCGAGTAAGCGGGGGTCGTTTATGACATGAAATGGTGTTACCAATTTGCACATTATCATCTCTATTAAAGCAGTGCCATTGTTGCTCACTTTTATGATGCCATTTTCAGAATTAGTTACCGACGAGGCATTTGAAGTAGCCCCGATTGCGCTGGCAGTAGCTGTCAGACTAGGTATTGATGTGATTAATATTGAAGGATTCTGAGATTGGCTTTGATTGTTAACTGACTGACTTGTGTTTCCATTGCCTGAATTGTTATGCTTACTGGAATTGCTTGATGAATTGGACTGTTGGTTGGCCATCATTTGTTTTGTATTCAAAATTGACTGAGTACAAGATTTCTTGTATAATTTCGAAGCCTTAATTTAGTCAAGTTTTAAGGCAAAATATGCTATTTATGCGTGTGTTGTTGATTCGTGATCGAAGCTAAATAGAGTGAGTAGAAATTTTTGAAATAATAATTAAGTTTATTTTATTTCAAATTTAACTCACTCGTATACTCACACTAATACACACATACACAATTCACAGTATTTTGGGCGCAGAAAAAATATTTTTATTCTGCGTAATTTTTTAACTTAATTTAACTTAACCGAATATTTTTTTCTTTTTAATAGAACATGTCTACGCTTTAATTAATTTTAAATGTTTTTGGATGCAACAAAAAAATTGGAATCAATTTTTCTTATCATATTTTTGTTGGTTTTTGATCGGGTTTGGTGAACAAAATAAATTTAAATAATTAGTTTTTAAAAATTTTTTATTTAAAAAAAATAAATCTACATATTGTTTAAAACTTGTGATGGTTTAAAAAATTCGTTGAAGATAGCGTGTACTTTTTTATTTCTTTCATTGTCTTCTTCTTTAAATTTATTTATGTTGTCTTCCAAGGTTTTTATTTTCACGATCAGTTTTTCGTTTTCGATTGCAAAATTTTTCACGGCTATTTCTTTATCAGCCTCTAATCCTTTACACATTCATTCATTAATGGTTTTAAATTTAAAAAAGACAAAAAGATCAAAATAATACTTTTTATTTGAAGTTCTTGGTCATTTACTTTTCCCTTAAATTCATCTACTTTATCTATTTCACTTTGAATCATTCTGACTCTTCGCTCATAATCAGATTTTAATCTATCATTATTTTGTACCAATTCCACATCTTTCTCATGAACTTGCTATAAAAATTTTTTTTAGCGGATTGTCATTCTAAATTGGTGTTCATAAAAATTGGCGCAATTTCAAAAATATTTTGATCTAATATAGCTAGATTTATTTCATCAAATTTTTACTAAAGGTCTAATCTTTTAATATAAAATTAACAAAAAATATTTAGAAAAGTTTGCAAGTTTTTTTTTCGCACATTTGATGCTAACAAAGTGATTCCATCATATTATTTGAAAAGTCGTCAATGTGAAATTTTTTTACAAAAAGTAAAAACGATAAAATTTTTTTATAATTTTTTTTCAAAAATGATCCTGCAAAAAGCATAATATTTTACAAACTTGTTCAAACGAATTCAAAACTCTGCAATTTTTCTCATATTTTTATCAAATATGTTTTGATGGTGTACATTTTACAGAGTTTTGAATTCGTTTGCACAATATTGTACCTTTATTGCTTAATTAGAAAGAAAAATTTTAACGATTTTACTTTTTTGTACTGTAATTTCTGTACCAAAATTTCAAATTGTCGAAAAGTTATAGTTAAAAAAAGATAACTATTAGATGTTCAGCATGTTTTTCTGATAGATAATATGATGAGTATTAAAAAAGCTATATATCATAATTTTATAAAGAGATTCATAATTGGTTTTTTTGAAACAGTTTGTCATTTTTTTCTCACAAAAAATGCCTAATTTTTATAAACTATTTTTTGTTTATATAAAAAAATTCATCGATAAAATACTTATCTCTTTCAAAACAAAAATTATTTTTACTATTTGAAAATTTAAAAATTCCAATAAAATTATTTGTATTTATTTGATATATTCAATTCATACAAAATACTGGATAAGATTTGGTTAATACTATTAATTTTTTAAAAAATTGTAATTTATAAATAATTATTAATTACTGTACATATTTTGTAACAGCACAAGAACTAAACGCCCACGAACTTTGATTTGTTGTCAAGAAAAATTGAATTTTCATGCCTTAAGATAGAAAAGATGAAAAATTTATATATTTAAAAGCCGAAATTTTCAATTTTGATTTTAAAGAAAATCTATGAGTCTTTAAATAGTTCTGTAGAATGTGTCAGCTGATACAAAATTTGTACCACACAAATTAAGTCTCTGCAAAGAATGTGAAATTTATTTTTAAAGATTTTCTAATAAATTTAGTGCTTTACAGACTTGCAGAGTTTTTTTAGAGACTTGTGTGATACAAAGTTTGTATCTGCTGATACATTTTGCAGAACAATTTTTAAGTCATAGTAATATAAGGGCAATTTGAAGTTTAAGATCAAATTTTGAGGCTCAAAATGGTCAAATCAAATAAATCTGTTAAATAAATTTTAATTTTTAAATTGAATTAGTGCAGAGGTAAATTTTCTGTTGGAACATACTTAGTTAAATCTAAAGGTAAAAGTCTGCAAAAGTCTGCAAAAAATTATCCACTTAAAATAGCATCATTTCAATTGTGAGCACTCTGCAATTTGCATTTTGATATCGTTTTATTTATCAAAGTATGTTAAATCCAAAAATGTTTCTTTGAATTATTTCTATCAAGAAATCAGACTTGTGCCTAAGTCGAAAAATTAAGTCATTTTTAAGTCATTTTAAAGTCAAGTCATTTTAGTCAAGTCAAGCCAAGTCAAATGACTTGACTTTGACTTACTGACTTACGCACAAGTCTGTAAGAAATAAAAAATTATTTAATAATTCTAGTTTGATTTGATCATTTTGAGCATCGAAAATTGATCATAAACTCCAAATTGCCAAAAAAAGTTATTTCATTTTAAAATTTTTGTTTTTGATCTTTGTTCCAAAATTCACAATGCCAATGTTCATGTAATATGAAAAAATTTAAAGAAAATAAGTTATAAAAAAAATAAGTGAATGGTAAAAAACTTGAGAGATGGAGGAGGAATATATTTTTGGTTAAAAGAATTAATTGAGTAAAAAAAATGTGATTCATTTGATAAATACTGTGCAAACATCCTTTATATTAAGATAAGATAGAAATTCATTTAGAACTTTTCTTGGATATCTAAAAGAGATGTGGACAATTTATTCTAGGAGGTGATTTTAATGCAATTGAAGCACATTTCTCAGATAACATTGTTTTAAGTCTCAGAATTTACTTACTTAGGTTTTACTTAAACCAACAATTAAGTTTTCTAACTAATATCGATAAGTTAAATGAACAAATTTTAACTTATAAAATTTTTTTTTTGATTTTTGTACCAAAATTCACAATGCCGAAATTTTAGAAATATTTTTGTTCATTTAATATAAAAATTGTTCACCCAATCCTTTTTTAATTCACCTTTTCGTGGCCCAAAAAAATTAGCTGAACTTATAGTTCACTAAACCAGAGAACAAGAATTAGCGAACAATAGTTCATCTATTCGACTAGATCTTCTTATAGCACGCAAAGATTTATGATACTTATGAGTTTATACGTGTAGTTTTTTTTAATCCTTCTTATGTTATCTATCAGAAAATACATTAAACATTTAATAATTAAATTTTCGATTTAATGAACTTTTTAAATTCAAGAGATGGGTTTATAAGTTTTCTCCAGTTATACAAAGAAATAAATTGTGCCAACCTTGACCATCTGTTAAATAAAATGTAAAAAGATCAAAAAATACATTTCTAAGCGATTCATTGTATCTTTTTAAAGATTCTATTTCAAGCGATTGTGATGTTAATTTTTGTTGAAGCTCTAAAAGCTGCACACTCATTTTATTATTATCAAGCATTAAATCATCTTTGGAAGATTGGAGCATGCGAACTTTTTCTTCTAGCTCTTTTCGCCTAAGGTTGTCTTCTTGCTGTAGCTTAACCCTAAAATCATTGATCTCTTGGTCGTGAACAAGTTTTTCTGTGGCCATGGTTGATTTCAAGTTGTCTATTTCCTAAATTCAAATCAAATTTATTTAGTAGATTTATTTGGTACAATAAATGTGATGTGACTAACATCTTTTAGTGAGTGTTTAATATTTTCTAACTTATTGATGCGGTCCTTTAAATTACGCTCTATACTTTCAAAGTCTTCTTTCAGTCTTTGCATGTCTTTTTGTTTATTAGCTTCAAATTCTTTTAATTCATCTCGATGCTTTTGTTTGAGTCGTCTTGCTTCTTCGTCTAAAACATTCATTTTTATTTGATACTCTGCACTGCCTTGAGCTAATTTTTCTTTTGACTCAAACGATATCACTTGAAATTCCTGACATTTGCGCTCAAGATCCCTGATTTTTTCACACTGTTTGTCAAATTTGCCATTTATTTCGTTTAGCTCGCGCTCAATTCTATTTCTTTCATTGATTAGGTCTTCTTTTTCGCTTTTTGAAATCGAATTTATCTTTTTCAATTCATTCTCTTTGTCCAGTTGAAATTTTTTCAAAGTGTGTTCTAACTCTGAGGATTTTTGTTCGGCTAGAGCTAAATTTGCTTCTGCAATAGATAATTTAGAACTCATGGCATTCATTGAATTCATGCGGTCTTCAAGAGCGTTCTGTAATTTTTTCATTTTTTCCGTCATGATTCTGTTTGTTTTGCGGACGGCTTCTTCTTGGATATCTATTTTGTTCAGTAGGACGTTTACTTGTTTGTCTTTTTGAAACTGAATGTTGTGAAGTTCATTGGCAAGCTTCATATTTCGATTGCTGTATTCTTCATGGCATCTTTTCTGCTCAGAGTTATTTGTTATTTTAAGATCTTGAAAGAAAATTATTTTTTTTTTAATTTAAAGAAAATTTTTTTTTTATCCTAAGCTTACGTATGGAATCGACCAAGTCTTCTGGTATATTGTTTCCGTTTAGTTCTAATTTGGTTAGAGTAAAATTTTTTTTTAAAGCTGAAAGCAACCCTTTGGCACCGACCATGCCAATATTGTTCCATCGAAGGTCTTGAACAAAATGCGAAGATTTTATTTTGATCAAATTATTTTAAAAAAATTAATTTTTTTTTTAAACTATTTTACACTGTTGATATGGTCATTTTAATTTAAGATTTTCTGCTAAAATGCAGTTTGACTCTAATTTTATTTAGAATTAAAACACAACAAAAAAATGATTTTTTAATAATTAAAAAAATAAATAATTTTTTTTCTTTTTTTTAATAATCAATAATTAACTTTGGTATTTTTATAAAATAACTATGTTTTTGTAATTGAATTTTTTCACTAAAATTGAATAAATATTTTTTCGTAAAGATAAAAAAAAGATCAAGTGAAATTTTAGTTCAAAAATTACAGCACAAAGAAGAAAAATTTAATCATTTTTTTTCTATTTGCACAAAAATCGTTCTGCAAAAACTCTGTAATTTTCTGTAAAAAATGCCAAAAAAGGTTTGATTAAATTATGGAATGCCACGGAAAGATATTTTAAATTCCCAATTTTTTGGAAAATTACTAATAAAGTCAATTTTAGGTCTTAAAATGTTTAACTTAGGTCAGTTTTCGAAATTTTACGCAATTTTACATAAAAAATGTTAAAATGGCCAATGATAATCTCAACATTATGATGAAGTATTTTTTCTTACCTAAATGTTGAAGAATTTTATTATTTTCAAAAACAGTGGACAATTCAAGAGCACTGTTGAAGTTAATTTGATTATTTCGTAGATCCAAAAACTTAAGCGAACCATTCATTGATAAACTTTCGCAGAATTTTGAAAAATTGTTAAACTCATCTAGACCTAATGAATTCCATTCCAAAGTTAATCTTTCGATAAATAACAATAGTTAAAAAAATATTTTTGTTTCTAGTTAAAAAAATATTACGATATTATTGAGCTGTTCTGTCTTAATAATTTAGCCAAATGCTGTGTTCCTTCGCCGTGAATATTGTTGCCCTTTAAAATATTAGAATAATTAAAAAATGAAAAATATTAATTGATTGATTTACTCTTAATTCTAAACTTTTGACAGTTGAATTGTTTATCAAAGCATTACATATGTACTCAAGAGCTAATTCAATATTTAGAATAAAATTTAAAAAATGCATCCAAAAATGTATCATACCATAATTGGTCAAAAAGCAATCATTTAATTTTAGATTTACAATTTTTTGGTCTCTCGAAAGTAGTTTTCCCAATATCATGCAACTTTTTTCAGTCAATTGATGAGAAGAAACATCGAAAAAATGAGTTGTATCATCTGATAATAAATTTAAACGCTTTAACTCCGATTTTATACATTCTTGTGGTTCAACATTGTATGTTTTGCAGTACTCCAAGTAAAGTGCTCTTAAATCTTCCATTTTGGGTAAAATTTTTCGAAAAATATTTAAAATTGATTCTATTCACATTTTGAAAAGAATTTTTAAAGATAACATTCACATCTTAATTCTCAATTAAACTGTTGCTATGCTACATACTACTTTTAAACCAAAAGTAAGCCAAAATGTTAATAAAGATTTAAATAATTACAGGAATTATAAGCTCGATTTGAAATTTTTCATTTTTTCTATTTTCTCAGAAAAAAATTCACTTTCATCATTTTTTTAACAACATGGCCGAGAATAAAGAATTAATTTTTAATTCAAACGCTTTGAAAATATTTCGTTCCGAAAAGTTAACCGAATTATTTTTGATGACAAAAGATAATTGGAAAAATATCTATAAACAGAAATGTCATGACACCAAAAGAGTTAAAATATTATTTCTCAACTTTGACAGTCAATTCTTTTACGGCTTAACGTTTTATGTCCAAAATTATAATCGCTTCAGATTCTTTTTTTATGAATTTGTCGCTTTTATTGTTAAATTTATCAGAGACGATTATAAAAGTTCAACATTTTTCATTTCTCAAAATATTTTTGTTATTGATACAAATTTTTTTTTGACTGCTTTGAATTGTTTTAAATATGAAATGCCAAATCAAGTCTCTGACAAAAAAATTGATGTCATTGGCACTAATCTCAATTATACAAGTAACATTATTCCACAATGGTAAAAAAATAAATGTTTTTTATTTATAAATACATTTTTAATTAATTTATTTAATTTGTTAAGGACATCACTAGTTAACAGTTGGCTTAATAAAAGGATTAAATACGAAAATTATAGTGCATTTTTTTCAACTCTGGGAGGTGCCTATTCGTCACTGGGAGAAGAATCATATGGCCATGTAAACATTAATTTTTCTAAATCTTAGCTCTTTGTATTTAAGTTTTAGTTTGTGGATTAAGGCGAAAAATGCTGAAAAAATATCAAAAAAACAATTGATGTTGGC
>QEOQ01000519.1:530846-555822 GCA_010279815.1 Brachionus plicatilis
TTTTCAACTCTGGGAGGTGCCTATTCGTCACTGGGAGAAGAATCATATGGCCATGTAAACATTAATTTTTCTAAAGCATAGCTCTTTGGATTTAAGTTTTAGTTTGTGGATTAAGGCGAAAAATGCTGAAAAAATATCAAAAAAACAATTGATGTTGGCCTTAGAATTTAATGATCCGAATGCGATTTGTCGTTCTAAGCTATTTTTAGCGTTTAGTTTTATTCAATTGTTGAAATTCAAAGAAGCAGATTATCTTTTTAGGTAACAGAAAATTATTTCAAAAAATAATAGCCAACTTTTCAGAATTAAAAATCTACATCAGGTTTTAAAAATGAAACTACGAGTTTATTCAAATTAAAAGAAAACCTGATGATTAGTTCTTATTTTTAAATATTAATAAATATTTTTTAAAGAGACGTTTTCAAGCATATTCATTCTGAAGAAACCAAAAAATCAGTCAATGACGATAGAATAAGAATCATGTATAAAGCTGGCATAAGAAAACTAAAATTCACCATAATGCAATTCAAGGAAAAAAAAGCATATTTTAGTGATAGAGGAAAATTGAGACTATAATATTTTTAAAATACAAAATTTTTCGATTTTGCCCATTTTAAAACATTAAAATTTTTATAATTTTTTTATTTTATTTGAAGTCACATCGACTATTAAAGTATAAATAGAATTTAAAAATAAACAAAAATTTTTGAAAGTCTCTTTTGAAAAACTAATAAGCTTTTATTTTTTTGAATAGAATAAGATTTTCTATCATGATCAAAATGACTATAGGCCTGAATATTTAGAAAATAATTTTATCATGGTTAAATGTTGTCACATAATTGATGAGAAATGGCAAAAATTGGAATATTTCATTCAAAGGCTTGGTAAAATCTTATCTCAGTCTTTAAAAGAATGATTTAAATAACAAATAAAAGTTGCCAAATTCAAGGCAAATTGAAGTTTCAGATCAAATTTCAAGATGAATACGATCATTTAAAATTTTAAAACTAAATTAATCTAATGATTTTAATAATTTTTTTTAGAAATAAATACTAAACATTACTAGACATGTTATGTCTAATAATGGTTCATTATCAAATTAGCAACAAAATGATTGATCTCTTATTTGTTTAACAAAAATAATCAATAATTTAAATAATTCAGGTTAAGTTAATCCACAAATTCAATTTTTTAGCTTTTAAATCCATACATTCAAACTGAAATAATTTTATTTTCCCACTTTAAATAAATTTTAAATTTTAAAACAGTAAATTTTTATGTCTTTAAAAGTAAGTTTTCATTCAAATCAATTAAAATATTTAAACCTATTAAAGTTCAATAAAAAGGGACATTTTAAAATTTTAAATATGAAAATAAACTGGACATGACATGTCAAGTAATTGCTTGTGAAAAAAATTTATTTTTTCTCTATTATTAAAAAAAAATTACAATTTATATTTTGATCTTTTGATCTTGATCTCAAACTTCAATTTGCCAAATTAAATCTAGATTAAATAAGATGACATTTGTTTGCAAGAGATTATTATTTAATTATTTGTATAAATGTGTCGAGTTTTAGCTTTTTCAGAAGAAAGGAGCATGGAGTGATTAATTTAATCATTGCCAGTGCAACGTCGTTGATTTAAATGATTAAATTTTTTTTTATTAAAATCAAAGTCCTAAGATATCTTATCAAAAATAAAATCAAATGCACAAGAAAGTTAACATTTGAAAATATTTTTCATAATTTATTAATAAATACATTGTGTTGAGACATTTTTTTTGTAATCTCTTAAATTATTCATTTTTGTTTGATTATTTGCTGCTCGTAATTTTAATATTCAATCATTTAGTTGTTGCATTTATTTACTTAATCTCTTATTCACCACCAAAATAGCTATGTCTTTTCTATTTTAATTGTGCTTGTATCATTAAGAAAACTAATTTAAACACGATTCGTGTTTGCTAATTAAATTCATAATAAAAATGTTAAAAACCTTCAAGATCGGAAATGAAAGATTCTAAATTTAAAATATTTTAATAGAATGTTATGTTGAAAAATTTGATTAGAAAAAATTGTTTAAATCTTTGAGAAAACATAAAGGAGACAATGATTCAACCAAACATGGTTGAAAGCCAAAGTAATTCTTCAGCGAATCAGACAGATGCATGTTCGACGCTGAATAGGCCAATGCCAGCTAGAGAATCACAAGCTTCATGGTTGCTGCGATTTTTTGAGTCAAAGCTTTTCGATATGTCAATAGCCATTTCATATCTATTCAACTCGAAAGAGCCTGGCGTAAAATCGTATTTATGCAATCGTTTGTTTACTTTTTCCAACAAGGATGTTGACTTTTATCTTCCTCAACTTCTAAATATCTATGTATATTCTTGCAGTGAAAGCAATGACCAAATACTCACTGACATGCTCAGTTCATATTTCAGAGCTAGATGCAGCTGCGAGAAAACAGGCATAGACTTTTCTCTTAAATGTTCATGGCTCCTAGATGCTCACATCAATGACAACGCTCGACTGGCTATCATTAGCAAAGAAAGTCATGTGAGACGAAGTCTGAATAAAGCAATTAAATTATATAAGCTGGTCACTAGTGACAAACTGAAGCAGTATAGCAACGATTACTCGTTCAGTCCGTCTATTCTTAACATTGGAAATAATAAAAAAAAAATTAGTGGCACTAATGGCAATGTTAACCTTATTGGCTCGCCCGTTAAAGAAGATTCCAACAATGAAGATCAACAAAATGAACCAAAAAAGAAGAAAGACGAAAATTTTCAAAAAAGGTGCTTTTTTTTAATGATAAAAATAAAAAAATTTATTTTGTTTAAATTTAGTGAAAACAATGCATGTAATGAATTGAATTTAAATTCTGAAACTAATGAAATAACTGAAATAAATCATGATACACAAAGAGCTTTGAGTGAAAATTTGAATCAAACTGAGCTGACAAAAACACAGAAAAGCTCCAAGAAAAAATTTAATTTTTCATCTAATTTTGCCAATGAAGCCAGTGTGCATTGCGTAAATAGTAAATTGATACGACCCAATGAGAAAATATTTAAGCCTAGTCATCAGCGTGCAAGAAGTGACACAACTGGCATTGCAAAGTCTTTTCTAAGCAATAGAACAGCAAATTCTGCTGCAAATTTAAAAGTGACCATTGGTGATTTGAAAAGTGGAAAAGCTTTTGATGTGCATTGTATTTGTGCTGATAAAAAGCCCATTTATAAGTTTACACAAAAAAATAAAAAAGAAGAATGGTCGGAGCAACCATCAACTTTTTGCTTTACAACAAAGCCTCACGAAAATAAACAAAAAGAAAAAATTAGAGAAAATTTTATTGAAAAAAAAAATGACAGCTCAAATGGGTCTGTAGAAGCATTAGGCGATTTGATAGTGAGCAAAAATATTTTTTTAACGCGTAGCGACTGCAAATGTAACGCAATGAGAATTGAGCCCGAAATGGAATTTACAAAGGCTCTAGTTGCGATTGGTAAAAAGCTAGTTCGTTTATCTTCAAAAGAGCATAAAAGTAAATTTTTTTATAAAAATTCTGCTTTTATTTTAGGTAGATTAATTTTTTAAATGATTGTTCATTAACTCAAGATCAACGATTAATGTCCGAACTAGCAATTGTAAATATGAATTTACCCGCAAGAGTTTGGTTACCTTTATATGATTTTGCTCATCAAATAGTCAGAATACCATATCGATCAGCTGCAGTTCTCAATTCAAAAGAGAAAGTAAGTTTTAAAGAATTTATTTTATGAGAAAAAATAGTAACACTTGTTGAGTCTAAAAATTATGTTAAAAATTAAAAATAAGGCATTTAAAAAAATAAAATTCTGTATTGGATAAATTCGAAATTGGTTTAGCTGTTTTACTGGGTGGTTCTTTGGAAAATGTGCAAGAGTGAAATGACAGTCTTAAAAGAAAATTCACCAAAAAATGAAAGAATTTTGCAAAAAACTATTTCCCACAATAAATGGTTCCCCCACAATTAAAAAACTATTTCCCACAAATAAAAAACTTTTTAACACATATCGCAACAAAACACAATTTTTTTGTGCCGCATTCAAAAAAAATATTTTTTTACACAAATTTTTTGTGGTGAAAAAAAAATGTAATAATTTGCTATATAATTTATTCAAATAGTGTTTATAAAATTATATTTAAAAAAAAATATAACGTAAAATCATAGACATTCTTTTATCTAAAATATTTAGTGGCAGCTTTAAATAGATATTAAAAAAATTTTTGCTTACAAGTTTTTTTTTTGTGGAGAGTAATTTTTATCTGAGTCAAGTTATTTTTTGCGCTGAAAATTTTTTCTTTGTGAGAAAGAGTTTATGATTTGTGGGTGACAGTTTTTTGGTGGTGGGGACTAGGTAGACCAGCAAAAAAAAAAGTGGGAATATTATTTCAGCACAATCAATTTCCTATCAGCACAAAAAATTATATTTAAAAAAAAAAATTTAACATAAAAAAATTGTGTTTGAAAATATTTCTTAAAAAAATTTTTTTTCAAAACAAAAATATTTATAATAAAATATTTTTTTTTTAATTTAGAATTTTATTTAATGATATTTATAAGTGGATGTTAGGCAAATAAAGTAAATTTGGAAGCTTAGAGAAAAGAAATTAAAAAAAAATTAGTCTTTAGAAAACCATTTTACAACATTTTTTGCTCTACCTCTTTTAGGTTTATTGACAAATTGGTCGTTTACTATGAGTAATTGTGGAACATACTCCATGGTCGAACGGATTAGTACTTTTTAGACGTTTATTAGTCGTTCTGTGCTCAACGACCATTTTTTAAACATAAGACATTTAATAATATTCAAAAGTTTAAACAACTTTTCTCTTACTAGTTCGTTATTATATTTTAAAATTAAATTACGGTCTATATTGACGCCCAGGTATTTAGGGTTATGATTTACGGGAATCGCTTCATTGAAAATAAATAATTTGAACTTCCCACTGCTTAGTTCTTTTGGTATTGGATCTTTCGAACAAATTTTAAATGAACACTTTTTTCCAGCTGTTGTTAGCCTCCATTTGTTGAACCAATCTTCGATACTTTTTAAATATCTTTTCATTTGTACTCTGATTCTGTAAATATTTTTATGATTATTAAATGCAAATAAGTCGTCTGAAAATAATCGTATTATAAATTTTATCAAGGTTAATTTTATAAGAATTTGTTTTCATATATTTTTAGGCTCCTTACATAGTGTATGTCGAAGTTCTTGAGTGTAACGACATCCATACAGCAGTTTTGCCGCCAAAATTGCTCGAAAATAACTTGAATAAAAAAATGTCCTCTGAAGAAGCTCTCTTCAACGCTGACTTGAACAATCATAAAGCGAATCAGGACGATCAACTCTCAACCAAATCGAACAAAACAAGCTCAGATCTGTACTTGAGTTACACGTCTTTCAACCCGAGCAATTCATTGGCACAATCAAGCAGCGCCATTCTAAATGGCAACCTAAATGGCAACCTAAATGGCAACCTAAATGAAAACCTAAATGGCAACCTAAATGACAACCTGAACGACAACACTTCAGACAACATATCAATTAATTCAGATTCGGCTCTAAATGTGTTACGACAAAATGCGGCATATTCGAATTTTTTTTTCCAACCAGACAATTTATCTTTGGAGAGCTTCACAAGTGGGAGCAAGTGCGAAAGTTCTTTGTCGGTTAATTTTACGCTCATATCGGCACTGGAAATAAGACGACGACTCGAAGAAGAAGACTCTAAATCAATTAAATCTGGACTAAACGGAGGAAGAGATCCGCAAGACCCGTCAATGAATGCGCTGAAAGAGCCGTGGAGCGAAAAGCAGTCGAGAATCAAAGAGTCGTCACCTTATGGCCACTATTCCAATTGGAAACTGTTGGCCGTGATTGTGAAATCGGGCGATGACTTGCGACAAGAGTTGATGGCGTTTCAGTTTTTGCAAAAGCTTCAAGAAATCTGGCTGCAGGAACATGTGAAGGTGTTTGTGAGGCCGACGCGCATTCTAGTTCTGTCAAAGGACAGCGGAATGATTGAGCCTATTTTGAATGCAGTCTCATTGCATCAAATAAAAAAACTTCAAGCTAACAAAAGATTTCAGCAAAATTCTCTTTTGGACTATTTTCTCCAGGAGTTTGGTCCAACAAAAACGTGTGAATACTTTTTGACAGCTCAGAAAAATTTTGTCGAATCATGCGCTGGCTATTCGATCGCCTGCTACTTGCTCCAAGTAAAAGATCGACACAATGGCAACATTTTGCTCGACGACCACGGCCATTTGATTCACATCGATTTTGGATTCATGCTTTCGAGCTCTCCAAAAAACTTGGGATTCGAGAGCTCGGCTTTCAAAATGACGCACGAATTTGTTGAAATCATGGGCGGCATGCAAAGCGACATGTTCGCTTACTTTAAAATACTTATGCTTAAGGGATTTCTTGCTGCCAGAAAGCATATGGACAAATTGGTTCCTATTATAGAGATAATGCAGTTGAGTTCACAGCTGCCGTGTTTTCAAAAAGCACCTGCTACCATAATTCGTCTGCTTAAGGATAGATTCCATCTCAATTTAACTGAAGAACAACTGCAAATTCAAATAGACACTATGATAATGAACAGTATGAATTCGTTTACGACCAAGATTTATGATAACTTCCAGTATTACACAAACGATATTCACTAGATGGAAATTTTTTCAATTCAATTCTCTAATGTGTTTCATGTGATTTTGGCTTAATTTTAATTTGTTTTGTAAAACTTTACTTTATTTTTTATATATATTTATTATTATATTTAAATAAAATTGTTCTTAAAAATAATCTCTTCGATCGCTTTGTCTTTTTGAGCAATTTTGAGCAATTTTAAATTCAATTAATGTAAATGGCTTACTCGTAATCAATTTACCAATATTGGTGATGACAAATTATCAATTTTGAGGCAATGTGAAATTTTACTAAACAAATTACAGTATAAAAAGTTAAAAGTTACTTTTCTAATTGTGCCAAAATGGATACATTAAAAGAGTGCAATATTGTCATCTATACAAGACTTGTATAAAAGTCAGGAAAAAAAGTCTTAACAAGTCAAAAACAGTTCAAAGTATGACTTGGACTTGAAAATATAATTTTTAAAAATAACAAATTTTGACTTTGACTTGTTTCTAAAATATAAAAATTACAAGTCATAAATTTTTTTATATCTTGATTTTTTATTTTTTTATATATTTTTAATATTTTTTATCTTGTTTAATTTATTTCTAAAATCTAAGTCGCTTTCGCAGCTTATTAAAAGAATAAAATAGAATATATTTATTTTAAAAATTTATTCTCGGTAATATTTTGAATTATTCATTCAAAATAAAATAATTTAAGAGTTAATGGTTTTTAAGAGAATTATCTAATATTGACCGAGGTCATTTGGTCTGTAATGTCGTTGTTAACAGATGATACAAAAGAGTTAATGGACAGTCCTTGGACGCAATTAATTAGGTCATTTGCTTGCTCTTCTGGAGTTTTAAAAATGGTGGCTTCAGTAAAAAATTCTTTTAATTTTGTTCTTATGTTTTCAATCTCTTCTTTAGAACATTTTCCAAAATAATGATTTTCAGCCACAGACCTGAATGCATCGATGGCAGTAATAAGGTTTACTGATACATTTTCTTTAGAAATATTTTTAAATAAATCTAATGCCTTCTGTTGATTCTCATTTGGATTCAAATCATACAATATCTTTGATCCCACAATCAAGCTTTCAAAATTGTCTTGGTTAACACTCAAGAAATTCTCATTGAGTTTTTCAACGGATTGTCCAAAAAGTTCCAAATGCTTAAGTTCATTTTGAATAACACCAAGAACGTCTGTGTTGTATGAGCATTTTTCCTTTTCATCTTTTAAAATTTAAAAAACTTAAAATTTAAATATTTTTGAGCGTGAAATATAATCTACTAACATTTTATTAAAAATTTGCAAGCACAATAATGAAACTTGGCCAAAGAGTCGACAGTATTGGAATTTTTTTTGATTTTTTTAAGAGCTTTCATCATTAATAAGGGCTTATTTTTTCGATAATACACTTGGAAAGCCAAATAATGTGTCTCAGGATACTGTGCTGCGAATTCTTCAATTGGTTTCAAAAATCTATTGCATTCTTCTAATGGATTTTCGGGCTATTTTTTATTTAGAATTTGAAGCAAGAATTTATTTTTTCAAGAGAATTAAAAGTGTTAAAAATTTTACCCGTTCTAATTTTTCTGGCAAAAGTTCTTCTTCAATTGGTTGTTCCAAATCTGAATCTTCCTTATTTTTTTGCTTATTGAGTTCTTTTCTCTTTTGCTCAAGTTGTTGTTGCTTTTCTTTTTCATTTTGAGCTTTAAGCTGCTGTTTCTTTTGCTTGTTCTTGAGTTTTTTTAATTCAGCTGGACTTAAATTTTCTGTATTTGTATCGAGTTCGGCACCCATTTCTTTTAATGGATTATCATTTAGCCTCAAATAAATTTCAATTGCAATTTTCGAGGCTTTATAAAAGAATGGATGACTCTTGATTCTATCTTCCAAACGAAGCATGTCTACGTAAGAACTTAATGTCATTTTACGCATACAATACGAGTGAAAATCGAATTGATCTTCAATGAATTCTTGAAAGTGCTTCAATCAAATGGTCAGAAAATTTTTTTTAATTTATTTTAATGTTTACTCGTTCGACTTGATGACATTTTTTGAGCGCATCTCCAAATTTTCCTATCCTTCTATATGCATTGGCAGCTTCTATTTCATACCACATGCACTGCATTTCTTTCAAATATTCGGCTGGATGACTAGTTTCCTTTGAAAAATTATTAAAAAAATTTACTTAAATCTCATTTGTAATTATTAAGAATAAATAAATAAATATATTTGTGAAAAATTGATCATTGATGAAAATATAGTTGATATTTTATTTTCCATTGAACATTTGGTAAATTGAAGTTTGAGATCAAGATCAAAAGATCAAAATAAAAATTCTAATATTTTTTTAATAATAGAGAAAAATAAATTTTTTCCAAAGCAATTACTTGACATGTTATGTCAAATTTATTTTCATATTTAAAATTTTAAAATGTCCCTTTTTATTGAACTTTAATAGGTTTAAATATTTAATTGATTTTAATGAAAATTTACTTTTAAAGACATAAAAATTTGCTGTTTTAAAATTTAAAATTTATTTAAATGGGAAAATAAAATTATTTCAGTTTGAATGTATGGATTTTAAAGTTATTTTTGAAATTTGAATTTTTGAATTAACTTAACCTCAATTATTTAAATTATTGATTATTTTTGTTAAATAAATTAGAGATCAATCATTTTGTTGCTAATTTGATAATGAACCATTATTAGACATAACATGTCTAGTGATGTTTAGTATTTATTTCTAAAAAAAATTATTAAAATCATTAGATTAATTAAGTTTTAAAATTTTAAATGATCGTTTTGATCTTAGAATTTGAACTGAAACTTCAATTTGCCGAATATTAATGTTATTTTGACATGAGAAATACATTTAATAGAAATAATAATAATTGTGTAACGCATTGGTCACATTATTTGTCTTATCTATTTTTTGATTTTTTGACAATTTGGCCGACATAACTTGGATCTTTCTAATAGAGAATTTGACCAAAAATAAAATAGAAATTTCTTTTTTTTGCAAATCATTATCAAACTTAAAAGTAATTTGAATTATCAAAAATGTCATTTAAAGTTTGAATAAAAATAAATACAATAGATAGCCAATTATTCCTTTTATTTGAAGATAGTTTAAACTCAAAATTTTGAAAAAGAATCCCAATTTTTGAATTTTGATTTCCTTTGGTTCTGACCTAATTCCTATGTTAGTCTAAATTTTTGTTTGTCATACAATTAACTAATAATTTAACTAGGTCGAAAACTTGATCAACTGGTCTCAAAATTAACCATCACCAAATAATTAATTTTGATTTATTTTAATATTTTACATCATAGTATTTTTAGTATAAAAACGTTAGTCTTTTTTCTCAATTTGTAGCAATGTGAAATTTTAGTAAAAAAATTACAGTACGAAAAGTAAAATCTTTAAAATTTGTTTTTCTAATTGTGCAAAAATGGTTTTTTAAAGAGGAAAATATTGTACAAATTTGAAGAAACGAATTCCAAGCTCTGCAAAAACTCAGCAATTTATTGCATATTTTAATCAAATATATTTTTACAGAAAATTGCAGAGTTTTTGCAGGAATTTGTTTCTACAAATTTGTACAATATTTTACTCTTTAAAGAACCATTTTTGCACAATTAGAAAAACAAATTTTAAAGATTTTACTTTTTGAACTGTAATTTTTTTACTAAAATTTTCCATTGCACAATTTGTTGGTTCAAAATTTAGTCAAAATTCGAGTGACGCTTTTAGCATAAATAATCAAATTTATTTAAATTTAATAATTACTCTTGTAAATTTGGCAGCAATCTCTTCAGCCTCTTTGATCATACTGGCTCTAAGCATATATTTAGAGCATTTATAATTGACAAATCTGTCAGCTGTGTCAAGACTTTGAGCTTCATCAAGACATACAACTGCATCATAAACTTTACCACAGTGTTTATATATTTTTCCTTTTACTATATACAACTCAACTAATGTTGGAGTATGATTGATGGCTTTATTTATAAACACCAATGCTTTAGCGTATTGCTTCAGATAGTCAAAATGTTGAGCCAAAAAGTAATAAACCCACAATAGACATGTAGGTGGTTCTTCTTGTGACGAATCATTTGAAAATTTATTATCTGTTTCCAAACAAGTGGCATAGCCAACAACTAGACTTTCAATTATTTTCCACTTGGTCTCCTCTGAGTATAAGCATTTGATTTCTTTAAACAATGGAGTTATCCCTTTTCTAAAAGAACGCTTCAAATATTCCTCCACATAAGAAGAAAATTGTTTAGAATCCGACAAAAATAAGAGAGGAGTTTTTCGAGGAATGTCCGAACGAGGATATTTTTCACTTAATTTTGCATAAAAATTGAGCTTTTCATCAATGCTATCTTTAGAAAGAACAAAAATTTTAAATTTCAGATTAGATTAGAATGAAAATAAATTAAGTACTTAAATTTAAGGATGCTTCTAAGTTTTGATAATAAATAAGATTATCAGGATTTCTTTCGATTAATTGTTCGTAAATTTTTGCAGCTTCTTCATTTTTATTTAGATTTGTTAAGGCAAATGCTAAAAAATTAAATTCACTTTTTTGTTCATAATAAATTTGAAATAAAAAAAAAAGACAAAACAAATACCTTTTTTTTCAAGAAGACACAATTTGTCTAGGATAAAATTTTTATTATCATCTAAATGTTTAATTGATTTTTCGAAGAGTTTAGCTTCTTGGTAAATTTTATTTTGATAAAGAAGCAATTCGGACATTTCGAAATCAATAGTTTTAGGCTGAAAAATTAATTTTTTTTTAATAAGTACAATGATCAAAATGTGCCCACTTGAGTTTTATTAAATTCTTCTAGAATATTATTTGCAATGCTATGATCTTTGAGTAAATGATAAGACATAGCATAGCCAATCCATGAAACTCTTTGTGTTGGTCTTAGTTGTAACAATTGGTATCTTGTGTCTCTGAAACCTTCCAAATCTCTAATTTGAATTTGAAGTAATGACAAATCTCTCAAAATTTGCAAGTTAGCCTTTTTAATTTTGCCAAAGTGAGAATTCATTTTTTTTTTTTTTTTTCAAATTAAAATTTACTGGATCAAGTTTCAAGGCGTTTCGATAGCACTTAATGGCTTCGTCATACTTTCTATCAGAACGCTGCAAAAGACCGTAAACATGCCAACAAACGTGACTTTTTACATCATTTTTTAGACCACGCTGAGCACACTCAAAAGCTTCAGATTTTTTATTTGTGTAGTTCAGAATGAGACCCTTCATGGAAAGAGTCTCACCGTGGTCGGGAAATTTTTTCAAAATTTCTTTCACATGTTGAAGGGCTTTTCTATATTGTTTTTGTTCATAACATTTCTGGTGGTAAATTTGAACTGTGGTAATTTAATCGTTCATTTTAAAAGGACACAAATATTACTAGGATTTTTTTGAAAAGATTTGCCTCATGGGAAGGTAAAGGGTTGCTTGATGGCATTTTCGCAAATTGTTTGATATCTAAAATTATTTTTAAAACGCTTAAAACACCAATAAAAAGCACATGTGTTTTAAAATTTGGTTCGTAAAAATTTGCAAGATCAAAAAACACAAATAATAGACTTCAAATGCATTCATAATTTTTGTTAGCTTCTAGATACCAAAGTCAAGCAAGAAAAGCGAATCTAATTCAAGTTTTGTTTTAGAAATTAAAATAAAAAATGAGACAAAAAAGAATCGCATCCTCACAATTTATTCACTTATTTGTATGCAATAAAAATGAAGCATAATCATGATTAATGATTTAGATTTTTAGCCCTATTTCAACTTGATTAAAATGAATGCTTCAAAAAATTTAACTTCCGAAAGTGACAGTAAATATTTTGTTAATTACATAAATTGTTTGTTTTTCTCTACTTTTTAATGTTAAATTTTATTTAGGTGACTCTATTTCAAATAATTCACAAATTAGCAGTAAATAAATTTCTGAATTTAAAAAGCCTTTCAACAAAAATGTAATCAATATTTTCAAGGTGTAACCACAGGAAATAACGAAGAAGACGATGAAAAGCAGAGGTTAATCGAAAGAATTCTCGAGCTACAAAGTACACTGGAGGATCTCAGCAATAAAGTCAATGAAGTAAAAGAGGAAAATCTTAAACTCAAATCTGAAAACCAAATATTAAATGGATACATGGAAAATTTAATGAATGCAAGCAATTCGTTTCAGTCAGCGTGGAAGAAGCCTGACAAACAATGACATTATTAAACTATCGTTTACTCTTGCCTACTACTCTGAGAAACAATGTGATCTTCAGGTTCGATGTGATCTCTCTTTTGTTTTCGAGTGAACTTCCATCCAATCCATGTTTTACCAATTTTTAAATAAACTTTAATTTTTATAATTAAAGCTTATATAATAATTAGAAATAACAATTAATTTTTAAAAAATATTTATTTTAAAAAACTTTCAAATAAAAATTAAATTGTCACGACGCGTTTCGACCAAATGGCCTTCTTCAGGTTTTAAGATTCGTTAATAAAGTTTTAATTTATTAATTAGACTAGATTGGTACATTGGAAATGTTAATAGATGATTAGCTAAATTTAAGCCTATTAGTAAATTAAAATTTAAAATTTTTTTAACATGTTTTAAATAAAATTTTTTGGATGAAAATAACTCGAAAACAAATCAGTTGAAAACATGAACAAAAACCTTATTTTTAAGAGTTGTAGGCCACAGTTAACGGTGTAAATATATTTTTAATTTCTATGATTTAATATCATCAAGTCAATGAGAAAACGTATTAATTTTTTTTAATTAAATAAAATAAATTACATGATTAATTGTCTTAATAAAATAAAAATTACTTTTAGCTAACAACTTTTAGTTTAATAACACCATGAGACAATTTCAAAAAATGAAAACAAAGGCTAAATTTTAAACTTAATAATGCTTTGAAAAATTTTAAATAATAAAAATTATACCAATTAGGAGTCAAACAAGAATAAACAATGTCTTATTGATATAATTTAAATTTACTTGATAAAATAAATCAAAAATATGAATTTCTGCATTTAAAAAAATAACAAAAAATAAAAAAATAACTATGAGAATTTAAAATTTTAATAATAAAATGTGGATTAATTTATTGAAAAAATAAGTTCAAATTTGTAAATCGAATTAAAAAGATGAAAAGTTTATTTTTTTATAAGCATATTTTTTAAGAGCATAATCTTGAAAATTTTCTTTTATACAATTTAAACTTAGAATTTGAAGCATTTAAAAAAAATTTATTATTCATGGTATTTAATTTTTATAAATATCTTCAAAATTTTTGCAGCATTAAAAAATTAAAGGTAATTGAAGTATCTAGAAACAAAATGTTTTTATAAATTAGAATTGTTTTAGAAAAAAAAATTCAAATTATTTATTTACTAAAATTAATTAGAGATATTTAAAGTCCATTCAAGTTTCTAATAATTCCATTTAAGTTTGTCTTAAAAGAAAATTTTTAATTACATTTAAATTTAGAATGGACAAATCGACTACAAAAAATCCGTTTCAATCGACATCTTTTAAAATTTTCAATGATTCAATCGAGAATAAAACAGAAATAGATTCTTTAATCAAACAATTTAAACCGATTAAATCTAATTTAGAAAGATCATGTTGCCAAAATTCTTGCACATTCTACAACACTAGATCGATTATCAATTCGAACGTTTTTCCAAATTCAGTAGTGATAAATTCAAAATCGAAAAATTTTTTTTCCTCTCATACTTTAATTCGAAATAAGCGAGAAAATTTTAACTTTAAACAATTTTACACTCAAAAGATGAATGATTTTAGTTTCGATTTTCAAATTTTACAGATAGATCAAAATAAAAGGAAACAAAAATCCTATTCATTTGATGAGCTATCTAGTTTCAATCGATTACTTAATAAAACTAAGCTAAATTCTAGTTCTTCGTTTTCTCATTTTTCTTTAAAAATAGGAAAAAAAAAGCCTAAAAACAAACATAATTTTGTAATCAATAGAAAAAAAAACTCAAGAACAAAAAGATATTCTACATCGCTTACAGTACGTAAGTATTTTAAAAAATTGATACTTCTGGTAATATGCAACATTTAACAGCACTTATTTTTTTTTAATTAAAAATAAAAAAATTTTATAAATCTTAATTAATTAACAATTTTTAAATATTTTACTCAATTATATCTATACATATTTTCATTTTGTATTCTTAAATTACTAACAGAGAAGCATTTTTAGTTTTAAAAAGTTTATTCGACCAGTTTTTTTTTATTGCACGCTTAAATCAAAAAATTCCTTGTACGTCAGAAAATTTTTATTTTGAAATCATTTTTATTTATTTTTCAAGCTTTTACCTTTGATTGGAATTTTATTTGAAAAAATAATTTATTTCAAAGTAGATATTAGCAACAGTTTTCCATAACAGTTTGTTTACTTTTTCAAATTAAAGCGTTCATACTTATAATTATTAAATGTCTAAAAGTGTTACCATTTTCATGATTTTGTTTCATAATTAAAGCGAAATTACTTGGCTGTCTGCAGTTTCTAAAAAAAAACAATTAAAAGAAACATTCTAAGTAATTTATCTATTAAGTACCCGAATTAGATGAATCACAGCAAAAATCGTATGAAATGAAGGAATCAAATACAAATGCAAGTAAAAGAAAGCAGTCAAATCTTCTTGGCCGAAATAGTAGTCAAAACGAATTAATTTTACCTCGTATTTGTGAGGGTCAAAAAATTGATGTGAAAAAAAATACGCCTCGGATTGATAGTGGTATAGCCAAAGATATCTATGTTGAAAAATCGACTGAAAGCTTTAAATGTAAAAACTGGACACTGTCTTCAAATTGTTCTGATGAATTAGAGAATGCATTCACAAATTCGGGTATTAAAAAAAAAACAGAAAATACAACAATTGAATTGATTAAAGCAAAAGAAAGCTTGAAAAAAAATAGAACTTCTAGCACTTTACTCAGCTATGGTAAGTATTTTGATTAAAAGAAAATTCTCGATTTTAAGATCTAATTAATAGAAATAATATTAAGAGCTTTATCTTTTTGCTTTCTTGTTCATAATTCGTTTAGGAAACTAATTTAAATGATTTAATGTTTGTTCTAAAAGATATTTAAAAAAAAAACATAACACAAGAACCAAGAATTTAGTTATTTTGAATGATTAACTAATTAATATTTGAAAAGAATTGAAAACTTTTAATGATTAAAAAGTAAACATTTTAACGAGTAAATGAACGAAAACTGAGATGATACTTTAAGAATTGTAAATTTAATTTTTAAAAAATTAGAATTTGTTTAATTAAAATATTAAACTTAAAAGATAATTTTATGTATGAGTGATTTTTCATGCTTATTCATTTATTTTAAAGTAACGTAATTGCTCGATTTTAACGACATGTCATTATATACGGGTATCCAGAATTAACGATAGGGTCTTATAACATTAAAAAGATTATTTAACGACATTTCGGTATATACATAACAATTTTAAAAAATCAATTTTTTCTTTCTTCAAATTAGCTGATTTTTATTATATTCTGATTTTTTTAAATGGTAGATTTCAGTAAGAGAACAATTTTAAGACCATATATTAATTGATTATTAAATAAATATTTTGATCAATATTTATTATATAATGGTTAGTAAATTATTTTAAACAAATTATTAAATAATTTTAACATAATCAGTATTTTTTTAAAATTAGATCAGCATCTTATTATATCGATAAGTATTTAGTATATAATGTTAGGTAAAATTTAAATATTAAAATTAAAATCTTTTAATTTGTAATAAATGCATTATTGATTAAAAAAAACAAACAGTAAAATAAAATAAAAAGGTATTTTAATTAATTAATAAAGCTTTTGTTGCCTTATTTGATCTTCCTCTTTTGCGTTTTTCACTAATCGGTACATCTTTTGCTGCTGCTGGGGGTTTGAAATATTTTAATCTAATTGCAAGACCGACTAAATGCAAATCTTTTTTCATCTTGAGTATTATTTTCAAAATGGTAGCTCAACGTTCTTACTTGGTTCCTACTTGGTTTATTTCGACAATCCATTATCCACTGGAATATTTGATGCCATTATAATTTTTCTGGTAATTGAAAATTTTAATTTGCAAATTTTAATTGAATATTATTGATTGTTTCTATGCTGGTAATAAAAAAAAAACCTGAATAGCTTAATGGTTTGTATGTTAGTCATGCAAGCAGAGGATCGAGGGTTCGAAACCCGTTGAGGGTGAAAAAAATCTTCAAAATATCTCTGCAGTACGGGTCGAATGTTTAAACCCCTTTCATCATAAAAATAAGGGTACCGGTTTCGACTGGCTAATAATAGCGGTGTAGATGACCAACACGATGCAGTTACCTCTGTGTCAGGTCGGAGCCGTTGCTCAAAAAGGTACATGAAAAGGAGATGAGCGCCTTCCCATTATCCACTAGGATAGAAAGGGACATATTGTTATTATTATGCTGGTAATATTTGAATGATTTATAAATTTTATTTTTGACATAATAAATTTACCGATAAATCATTTATTATACAAATCATGTCAATTAAATACTGATTGACACTATTATTTACTAATCAACTGTATATTGATCAATATAAATAATTACATAGTAATGGTAAATTTTACTGATCAAAATATTAAATATACTGATCATTTAAATACAGGCCCGATTTTAAATTTTAAGATGAAAATTCTAATTCAGATTGCGAATTGATTTATATTATTTATGATCTTTTAAATTAGGGAAAAGACACCATTTTAAAACAAATTAATCATTCAAATAACGCAAAGTTTTGAATATTTTTTAAATCGACTAAAATTTATGTAGAAATTAAATCTAATCCTTAAATTGAAATTTAATCCTTTAATTAAATTTATAATTCAATTGATTGATCAACTCAATTTAAAAAAAAATAAAGATCTTAACAATCTACGAGATCAATATTAAGATTTGACTAATGAGTTTTTTTGGTATTAACATTAATTCTGATCTAAGTTTACTTAATTTTTATTGAAGATTAATATTATAAAAATCAATTTTTTATTATAATAAACATGTTCTTAAAAAAATCTAATTAATTAAAGGCGCTTTTGGTAGCAATCTTTAAATATTCTTCAATTTAAAAAAGACAATAAAGAAAAAGAAAAAAATACTTGAATTAACGCTAAACAATGAAACTCAGTGTTTTTTTTATATATAGTAAAATAACAAAAATATCGAAAATCTTTTTTTTTTGACAAAAAAACTAATTTAATTGAAAGATTAATTTTAAACTTAAATTATTTTAATAATTCAATTTTCAAATAAAATTAAGGGATCCATAATTTATATTATCACCAGCTGAAAATGTGCGACGATTTCAATATTTCTTATTTTGGTCTGAAAAATATAGATTGCGTAAAATTCGGTAAAAAAAAGAACATAACAAAAATGATAAAAAATCATATTTCGAAAAATCAAATTTTTTTTTAGTTCTGAGAATTGAACATGTTGAAGCATACTTAGTTGCATTTACTGTCATAGTCGGCTAATTGTGTGCAATATTTTTGTAAAGACAATAGACTTGAATAGATTGAAATTTAATTTCTGCTATTTTTTGCAGAGAATTAACATAATTTGGAGAATAATGCAAGAATGTGTGTTGTGTTGAACCATGTTTCATTGTCAAAAACAAATTTGGAATTTAATAAAAAAAATGTCGTTTGATTTTTCGTTTGTGGGCTCTGCGAAATCATTTTTAAATCTTTAAAAACGAAATTTCTTCAAAATTAAAATATGTAAAAGGTAACTTATAGTTTGTGGTCAATTTAGGATAGGTAATTTGTTAAATAATTATTTTAGACTTTTTAACTAAACTGAATTATTTTTTTAACTAAACCAAATGAATCAAATAAATTCAAGATATATTAATCAAAAATATGTTTTTTCTTAAAATGAAATAGTGTAGCTATAAAATCGATATGGCAGCAAAATATTAAAAGTAAAAAGCTTTTGGTTAAAACTCTTTTTTTTCCCACGTGGTATCGAAATATTAATTAAATTCTTAAATAAGGAAATTTTGATCAGAATAATTTATAATATAAAACTAAACATTAATTTTTTTTTCAATTTTTAACAACAGATCGATCTGTTTCTAACAATTCTAATTCAAAAATTAGCAGCCATTACCAAAATTTATCAAGCGATAATCTAAATGGAAACGTTACCAACCAAATACGCCGAATAAAATCGACAAGCAAAAAAAAAGATGAAAAATTTCAAAATCACATGGAAAAAAATGAAATCACATTGGCACTAAATAATTCAAATGAAAAATTATTTAGAAGAAATTCCAACATAAGTGACTATTATCCCCGACAGATTTTAAATAAAAAAGCAATTCCGAAAGCAAGAGATTTTCAAAAAGGCAAAATTTTAATAATGGATGAGAACATTCCGACTAAGAAAAAAGTAATTGATAAAAACAGAAACCAACTACATCGATCTATTACATGTGATACTTTTATTCGACCCAAGACTGTTCAATCAAGTAATCAATCAAATTGGATTACAACACAAATCAAGAATGAGAACAATTTTGCAGCTGAACAAATAGTGGATGAGGCAGAATATGGTCCAAAAGACATTTTTTCAGATGAATGTGAAAAAAATAACTTATGTGAATCAAATGATGATATTGATAAGGAAACGGGATTGAGTAATTACACTTTTACCCGAATTTTCGATTGGCTTAAAGAAATTGAAAATTGTTCGAAAATTTATAAAACACCTTCTGAACTAGATTGTTCATGTACTTCTTCATTTGAAAAAGAAAAATCCAAAGAAAGCAATAATGAATGCGACTTGTCTGAATATGGTTCTTTGGATGATCAAATAATTGAATATAACCGAGTTGTTGATAAAACATTTCACATAATTCACAAAGACTGAAAGTTTATTTCATAGAATAAATAAAATGTTGACTCTAAAAAAATCCTATCACAAATATTGTCGTATATTTAATTTTAAGCTTTAATATTTACAAATTTAATATCATAAACTATTTATTTAGAAATAAATTCAATAAATTTAGTTAAAATAAAATAAGATATAAAATAGATCAAAATTTTATTCAATTAAAAAAAAAAAGAAAATTTTCTTGAATCATCAGAACAAGAAATGAAAACAAGAAGAAGTGTCTTTTTTGTTCTATTTTCAAAGTTACATTAATTTAAATTCAAAAGTTATTATTTACATTCTATAATTGTAAAATATTGAAGAGTTTGTAAAATCAACTAGACGCTTGATGATCATGATCAAATGATCAAAACTTAATTGATTAAAATCTAAATAAAAATAATGAAATTAGCTTTTTTATATATTTGTTTTTAATTAAATACAATGATGTTGATTATTTTTACTGAGAACTTAAGAAAAAAAATATAATTCATAAATTAAATCTTTCAGTGAGAGTTGTTTATCCGAGCAAAAAGAGTTTCATAATCAAATGTAAATTGTGATTCAAAACTTTAGTTTTAGATTAATAAAAGATCTTATTAACAAATAACTCAACTTTAAGATAGGGAAGCAGGACTTTATAATTGCGATTAACGAGGCGTTATTTTTTAACTTTAATTTAGGAATAAAATCAAAATTAAAAATAAAAAAAGTTTATATTGTCATTCTTTTTAGATTTTCTTTTGGATTTTTTTTGATGATAATTCAATTTTAAATACAAAGCTTTTTTTTCTTTTAAGCTTGCTGTATTTTTTCTAATAGAAGTGGCCATAAATAGAAGATTGTTTTTATGATTTTATTTGAGCTAAGTGTGTATTGATCCTTGTTAGAATGTCATTTATAGCGAAAATGTTCAAATTTTTTATTAAGTAAATGTTAAGTTTTATCTGAATATCTTTAATTATTGTCTGTAGAAAAAAAAGTTTAGAACATTCTGATTAAAAAAATAATATACTTGCTTAATTTATTTATGCTTTGTATTTAAAATAAATATATCTAATAATTATAATTTTTAAGGTGAATAATTTTCGAGTCATAGTATTTTTTTCAGGAATACTATTTTCACTGAGTGAATAAAGTGGTCGGACCTTAAAAAAATTAAAAGGGCGGACTTGAGTTTTTATTTTGATGAACGAATGTAAATTTGGGTATTTTTAAACAACTCTGCTTTAAAACGAATTCAAAAACTATCACAGCCTAAAATGTTAAAGCCGAGATTAGAGGAAGAAAAAAAATAAAACCATTAGTAAAAATACTTAAGAACTACTCAATTTTTAAATAATTTTTTATTTGTTAAATCTTAACAATTTTATAAAACTCTAAAAAAAAATTTTGTTTAAGAATTAGGATTAAAATTAAATACATTTATTCTTTTTTATTTTTTATTTTTGAAACAGGATTTTTTTCTTTGTAGAATTTTATCCACTGAATTTTTTCCGAGTTTGACTTTTTCCTATCAACCTGATTTTATGCTTTGTAGCTTTTTTAAATTATTGAGCTTAGTATTAGCTATTTAAAAGATTAACAAGTCATTTTGTAAGAAATAATAACGCTGCTCATACTTTTTCATTTTTTAACTTTGAGTTTTTTCTTTTAAGTTGTGTATTTTCTTAGATTGAGATTTTTTCAATTATTTTCCAATATTATTACCATGAATTCTTTATGCTGATGTTTTATTTATTATCATTAATTTAATCACAAGCACTCTTTGACATAAATATGAACTATTTTGAAAAAATTTTAAAAAAATTCGAATAGATCTTTTTTAATTCATTTTTGATTATAGAAGAAGTAAATAGATAGATTAGAAAATTTGCCGAATGTCTAGTATATTGAAGCAATGCTAAGCTACCAATAACTTCTTGTTTATATTCTTGATTTAAAATTAAATTAAATTTAAAGGCATAGAATGTAGAATACGGAACGGTGGTGAAAAAAAAAGAAATGTTCAAAAACAAGAGTAAGTTGGAAACGTCAAATGCTTTTGATTGCCATTTTCTTGTTACTTTTATGCCAATCGATTCGGATAATTTGTTTATTGTAACAGTCGGCACAACTTTTGAGTGTATGTCTACATTATTTATGTTTACACTTTTTCTATACAATCGTTTTTTTTTATCAAATTTCATGGCTAATCTGTCCTTCCATGATGTTCTGAACCCATTTTCAGACAAGTTCGGAACAATTCTGTTAGTTTGATATGCCATGCTTCTATATTGCAGATTTAAATTTTTCTCATGATTCAAATTTAATAAATATAAAATTAGGTTTTCAGAAAATAGAATGAAAAAAGGCAATAAACTGTACATAAATATGTGGACTATATCCCAAATAAAATAAAATGACTTTGGCTCGTAACAACTGTATGAACGTGATTCAGTCGAATTGAACTGAACGAACGAATCTAACGAAACTGGTTCAGCATTGTTTATCAAAACCAAAATATTGAAAATAAATAATGTCACAAGAACCAAAATGACAACAGTAAATGTATGCCTATTTATTAACGAGATAAAATTAGGCTTATTTCGAAAAAGTATTGAGATGATGCGGTCAATACCGATCGAGCATATGATCCATGAGCTTGACTGGAGAATAAAGTACGAAAAAAAAGAAAACAATCTACAATGTATGCTTCCTTCATGTTCAATTTTCTTAACATTGAAATAGCTGTAAACCAAAGAAAAATTCCACGTGTATAAACAAAGTGTATCGATAATGCACATTGATGATAGGTAGCGCATATATGAATGCTTTCGTACGTTTTGACGACATAATATTGAAAACGTGAACAAGTTTCCACAACTTCCAAACAAAATAAGCAACAAGTTCAAAAGTGGCAAAATGTTTAATCTATGGTCGAAACTTTTGAAATCATTCGTCGTCGAATTATTTATTAATTGCGTAAAATTAATAGATTTCATTCGGTATCTAAATTAAATTTAAATTTCTTTGGCTTAATACGTTTAGTTTGTTAATTACATAATTTCTTGGATTTTCTTTTCAACTTAATTAAAAACAACAAAAAATTAAAGAAAAAAAATTATAAATTAACCCAAATTCATTTAAAATAACATTAAATTTTGTAAATTGAATTAAAATAAAAGAATAACTTATTTTTATATTATTTTTCATTCAAATCAAATATAACCTAGGCAAATTGTACTAATTTAATGTAATGGATGTAATTTGAAATGTTTTTTTAAGCATATTAGATTAAGTCGGATAAGGTGGATAAGTCGGATAAGGTGGATAAGTTGGATAAGGTGGATAAGTTGGATAAGTTGGATAGCTAGCCAAGGCAAACTTTTATCATCTTGAAATTGTGTTTCGTATTCTGTATATCAATTTTTAATATTTTTCAAACTAGGAAACAATCCCAATAAAAAATAAGACAAAAAAATCTAATCATCAACTCAACTAGGCTATTCTGATTACAAATTCAAAATTTTAAAATTATTTATTTATTTATTTAATTGATACTGCACCTCATAGGCGACTTAAACAAAAAAAGGTTTAAATTAAAGAAATTTAAGTTTAAATTGATTAAGTTGCTGATTTATTCAGCACATCGTATAAAATCTTCTTGTAGTATTTACAATTTACTTGATCCTTACAGAAAAAGTCACACAAATGAACAATCTTTCCCAATCTTTCCCAATCTTATCTCAATCTTAGCTCAGCTTTGTCTGTTTGAGTAATAGTTGACACAACAAATTGATCGAGTACAGCTATACAAACTTAAGCATTTGCATTAAAAGGATCTAAATCAATTACTTTACCAACATATTTTATTTGTTTGATAAGTGAACCTTCAGGGTATTTGAATTTATTGTAATAGATGTTCAGATATGATATTAATTCACCCAGAAGATCAAGCTTGTTTATTTGATGGTAAAAATAGATCTTAGACTTATAATAAATTATATTTATTGACTTGAATTTTAACGCTTCCAATAAAGCAGTATTTTTAGTGAATTTTGACAATCCAATGTTACGTTTAATAAAAGAGGCTTGTGATTTATCATAATTTTTAACCTTTTTTAATGTGACACATTTCTATACAATAATAAAAAATAGGCTATACAGTCCTTAGCTTGATAGCTTTATCCATTCAAAAGAAAAATTTTCTTTTCGAAGGTATCTTGAAGTTTAGGATAAATCATATAATTAACAGAAAAATCAGATGAAAATAGCATTTTTGTTTATAAATTTTGAATGGTATTTCACTAAATCTGTCTGCAAAATGCTAAATAAAGTAACAAACATATTAAACATTAGACAAGGCTTTGCTAAAACTATTCACTTTGCATTAAAATGCACGTCATTAAAAAGTATTTAATTCAACTGCGCAATTTATATGTAAAGTTCTGGCAGAGGCTCTCATAATATTTAGCATGTTTGTTGTATTATTTTGCATTTTGCTGAGAGATCTAGTCAAATACCATTCAAAAGTTATAAGCAAAATACTATTTGATCGGATTTTTTGACGATTATAGTTAAAATAACAAAATTTTAAGGTTTCAGTATCAACAGGCTAAATGAAATACATAACACATGCTCAATCGTATTGTTAAATTGTTGAATAATCATATAGTTGAATACTTTTATTATCTTTTTTTGAAAGAATCTTTTTAACTGTTATGAACAGGGAAATTACACAGTTGAAATCATAAAAAAATAACTAAGCCCGAAATCCCGGTTACGGAAGAATAAGATAATTTCTTTTTTCTTTCTTTTAAAATATAATTTTAAGCAAGTTTTAAAATTATAATCACTGTAAATATTTAAGTTATCATTACTCGAAACGACACTTATAATAAAAATAACAATAAATACTTTAAATGAACGAATTATAAATGCCTTTACTTATTACCTATAAACCAAAATCACTTTATAAATTCCTTAGATAATAAGAATAGATTTTTAAAGAGATTAAAATAATAACATATTATGCTCTTTTTATTGCATAATCAGGATAATTCTTATTGTTTAAAATTTTTAAAAGATAAAAAAATTAATAAAGAAGAATAAATAATAACTTAGATTTAATCCCATCCAATCATAATCCAAATTTATGAAATATGAAATTTTTAATTCATTAAAATTATCAATAGCTTGAGAATAATTGCTAGACACCTAAGTTCATAGCTAATGGAAATAAAATCCTTTGATGCCAATCTTCTTAGCTTTATTCTAAATCCATTTGCAT
>QEOQ01000519.1:570744-584409 GCA_010279815.1 Brachionus plicatilis
AGAGCCTCAAGACCATATGTGAATTTAGATAAGCAATATGTTTTGTATATAAATGATTTGAATTTAGGTGAAGAGGAAGGACTATTTTTAGGCAGAAGATACGAAATTCCAAAAAAGCTGCTCTGAACTTTATTAAAATTTATAACTGCATGTGTCTTAAGGTCAAGATGAATCCTAAGTATTCTAACTGATTTGCTTCTTTAAGGTGAAATACTGACTTAAATAATTGAATGCCAAAGTTAACAACTTATGTTTTGGGTTAAATTTTATTCTCCATTTATTCCCATAAGACCCACAAATATCAAAAAGCATTTGTAGATGAGAGTCAACTGGGCTTATTAAGATTATATCATCTGCGTAGACAATGATAGAAACATTAAGATTTTTATAAAGAGCTCTAAACTCATTGTTAAGGCATTCTATTATAAGATCATCAATATATATGTTAAAAAGAAATGAAGATAAAATAGCTCCTTGTTTTACACCAGTTTCAATTTTAAAGGGTTTTGTGGTTAGATTATTTGGAAGAGATAAAACAGCTAGTGCTGAGTTATAATAAATCCTAAGCAATACCCAGTAGGAAGAATGCAGTCTCTTTAATAATTTATAAAATAAGCCATCACGCCATATTTTGTCAAAAACCTTTTCTGCATCTAAAGATCCTTTCCTACATCCAGAGCCTTTATTAATGTATTTAAGAGTTGTTTCTTTCAATACAAAAATGGCATGGTTACATGAGGTTTTTTTCCTAAAACCAAATTGGTTATTACTAACTTTATAAAGCTCAGGGGAGTTAATTAGAATTAGTTTTTCTAGGATTTGAATGACAAAATATTTGACAAAGTACGAACTATTTATGATAATTGATAACTAAGAAAAAAAAGCTTTAAAATTCGTTAAGTTTTCTCTTAATTTTGTGTTTTCAGTCTACTTTTCGTATATTTTTTAAGTATACCATTTTTTAACTTTAATAAATTTAGGCCATCTTTAATTTATTTTACAAATATTTTAATTTAAAAATTTTTTGATCTTTGATTTATTGTGCTTAATTATTTTATTGTATTTTTTAGCAAAAATTTTACTATGAAATTTATTATTATTTAAAATAACTCTGAATTAATTTTTAGTCTGCACGAAAATATGTTGATTGTGAGAAGCAAAAAGAACATCTTAAAAATGAATTAATAAAATTCAAGAAAAAATTAAGTGACTTTAACTTAATCGATGAGATAAGCAAAATCCATCAACAATTAAATATTGGAAATGATTCTACACAAAACATCAGAAATAATCTTGTTACTTTAGAAAAAATTTTTGATTTACTATTTTCTTCTAAAATTAAATCTGAAAATTTGAATACCGATATCCAAAATCAGGAATTCTGCAAGATTAATGAGCAAGTGGACTCCAAAAATAATGAAAATCAGAATTTTGATAATGAAGATTGTTTAAAATGTAATAATTTAATAAAAATAATTAAACGTTTGATTAAATTTTTTTTCTAGCTTCAGATTCCATAGGAGCAGTTACTTTAGAAAATATTGAAAATGGTTTCACTTTTTTAAGCTTAATTGGAGATGAATTGAGAAAGGATGCTAATGGTAAGAAATATTTATGAATCTATTTTTGAATTAAAAATTTTTTATTTTTAGAAGTTGTGGAAATTCTAAAGCAATGATCTAGCAAATTATAAATTGTCATTATCAAGCAATTAACTTAAAATAAAAAATGTTTTTAAATCATTAAATTTTAGAATAAAATACTCTTTTTTATTAAGTTTCTTTTAGTTTTAATTAAATAAAATAAATTGGCTAAGTTTTTCCATTAATGCAAAATTCAAAAATAAATCAGATCATTTCCATTTCTTGGTATAACTAAATAGAATTAAAAAAAAGAATAGCCGATAAGTCCTTATTTTCAGATTACAAAAAATTTAGATTCAATGCGTTAGATTTGTCTAATGAATAAGCATAATGATAATCTTAAAAGATTTTGGTAATAACTAAACCCTGTTAAACAAAAAATATCAAAAAATTGTGTTATTTTAGCGTTTTTCTTTAATGAAATAACATAAAATACGATTTCTAGCACATTTAATCATCATCCATTGAAATATCACGCGTTGGCTTTATATTTTAAATTTTTAAAATGAGTATGTTAACTTATCTATTATCTTGTTGGATTAATTTATTGCAGACTTCATTTAAAGTAAGCAAAAATGTGTGATTGTGATTAACTGCTGAGGTAACACAGGGATCGGTTTTTTGTCCAATTTTATCCCAAATTTCTATAAATAATATTCCTAAAGGAAATAAAACAAAAAATCAATATTCTCTGTTTTTTTTCTAATAATTTATGAAATTTTTTAATATTTTTAATAGAGAAAGGAAATATAAAATATATCATGAGCAAATTAAAATGCTACTTAAAATAATTAGAAGAATGAAAAAAATAAAATAAAAACTCTAGTCGAAAAATATAAACACTTTCTAAAAAGATTTATAAATTAAAAATTATATATCTGATGTTACGAAATCTAAGTTTCAGGCTAAAGTTAAGTTCGTTGGAATTTTATTTAACTTTGGAGTAACGTGGACTCCCATAAAAATAAAAAGTTAAGACGATTTATTATATTTCCATCTAAATATCTGATTGCATCATTAAAAATACATAACCAAAAAATTGTTTTACGTAATTTTCCTGACAAATTTTATTTGTGTTTAATTTTCTACTGCTTGATTAATTCTCAATTTTCTATTTATTTTTCTTGAGTTTGAATAAAAAATTATTGATATCAAAAATTTCTTTTCTTGAAATTATAATTTTAAATTAAAAGATCATAGACAAGAATTATTTTGAGAAAAACTCTTTTAGCGTTAAAATATGAGCGTTATCTCTCGCTAAAATACGCCTAAAAAAATACCAAAAAAATTAAAAATTTTATAATTTTTTATTTTTATAAATTTTTTTCCACAAATTAACGAACAAATGCTTATTAGGAGTACGTTTATCCTTGCTGTTTTTGTTTTACGGGTTAGTGAAAACAAGGTTCTGTGAATTTAGTTTTCAGACTTGTTAAAGAATAATAGCATTAACAAGTCTGAAAACTAAAATATAAATAAAATAAAACTGAAATATAAAGATATTGTAATTTGTATTTCAATTTATTTTATTATAATTTGAAGGGGTTGTGGTTCGACACAGTTAACAAACAGATAAAAATATTCTTTTTACTTTTTAATTAATTTAATTTTGAAAATCAATTGGTGACTGTTCAATATAACTTACTATCACTGGGAATATAATGTGGTTTTACATTTATTGATTGAGGCAATTTAAATAAGCAACTACAGACTTAAATTTTGTAGAAAATGATATATGTTTCGTTCAATTATTTTAATGATGCAATATTATATTCTCTATTTAATTTTTTTAAATATTTTTACACAAATTGTTTAGATCTTTTTATCAAAAATAAATAAATAATATTAAATGACATCAAATTTAATTTAATCAAATTTTTATTTGATTAGCAATTTCTTCTCCTTTTTGCGATTAAAAATTGTGCGAGCAGAACCGATTACGGGATGAACGGTTTCCGCTTTCTGAAAGGGTGCAATTTTTTCTCTCTTATTATCTCTTATGATATTAATATACGTTCTTTGGATAAAACAGATATTTTTTTCTTCAATAGAGCCAAGTAACCATTAATGAAATCTAATAAAATTATTTTTTTCTATTTAAATTTTATTTTATTAAAAAAATTTTAACAATAGATTAAATAATTTTCAATTATTCAAAGATTGGTATCAAATCTGAAAAAACTAATTTTTTTAAGATCAAGTTAAATTCTGACCCTACTCATGTGGTTAATATTTAGATGATCGCGAAATTTAGCGAGCATAATTTTTGATCGCCAAATGGACCGGTTAGCTATGCTCGCGTCCAACACTACTTTAATAAAATTAAAAAAATTGGTCTTTCATTTTATTTAAAATTTTGTTTAGTTTCTGATTATGCAAAAAATATTGTGTTTAGACTAGATACAAAAATAGTGAAAAATACCAATTTTTTTATCAATTTTTGTCAAAATATTGGTCAATTGGTTAATAAGTAAACAAAATTAATACATAATTTTGAAGATGCCACTATTCGCTTCAGAGTGTGTGCTTATTATTTATATTATGTCGATAAGAATATGAAAAATTTTAGCTCAAAGATAACCAACTTTTTTATTTTTATCTTTTAGACAGACGGGAAAAGAAAAAATTGACAATCTTTAATCAGTTCTTTTAGGTCTTCCAGTATGCAATATTATAGCAATTGATTCAATTGGAACAAATGCTCTTTGATAAAACCCAATATTTTATTTCCACCCCTCAAATAGTCAATTGCTTATCCAATAAACTTTAGAAACCATCCAGGAAAGATGCAAAAATCTTTCCTCCTCTGAATGGTACCCTTTAAAGTTCTCCAATAAAATAATTGTCCATATTCTATCAACGATTGAATTAAGACATAATTATTCCATTATCTCGTAACCTCAAATTTGTTGGTATTTTGATTTAATTTAATTTTTTAATTTTTTCTTTAAAGATGAAAAAAAAAGAATATTAAAGAATTGTTTAATAAAAACGAATAAAAGGAGAAAGAACAATAAATAAAATAATTAAAGGCTTTGTTTCGGAATAACCTTGGAAGTACATCTCTTATAATAGTCATTAGTGTAGTAAACTTATTATAAAAAAAGCAAACTGATAGTTGATTTTAATTTAAAAAAATGGCTCGTTTATTTCAAAAACACAACAATATTAAAATCTGCTTGGATTAATATCTTAAAAATCAAGCTTGGTGTATATCTTTCGGATGTCGAAATCGAGACAGCTTTACTGATTTTTTTTTGATGGCAACATGGCGACCTGATTCATTTAAAAATTATTAGAGAAAGAACCAAATAATCACATTAATTAATTAATTAAATAATTAAAGAAAAAAAACAGCGTGATTTCTAGAGGTATTTGATTATGACACAAATTGTGTCTCAGATGGGTCAAATTTGGTTTTGGTTGGACAATTATTTCAAATGTATTTCTAAACGAGTCAGATTATGTAATTTGTCTGATATTTTTAGTGTATGAATTGCTTTGAGGCTCTTTAAATTATTAGGAAGAATCTTACCAACTTTGAAAAAATATGGAATTATATTGTGTATGAGCGTTTCTTTGAAAAAATTTAATGAATACACAAAAATTAATCAAAATTGCAAAGTCTTTTTGGAGGAAGTTATATATTTGAAATCATTTTAACTTAAACACCGTATTCTCTCGTACGATTATGCTGCACCATAAGTTAAAACAGGTACATCTCGTCCATGCTATAATATTGCTAACTTTGAGCGCATAATCTAATAGCGTAATCACGCGGTTAGGTCCGCATCAAACACTGAAAGCCTTAGCTTAATGCGTCATTAAGACTCAATTTTAAAGTAAAAAATAAAAAATAATTTTTTTGAAATATTATTTTTTAATAAAAATTCAATAAAAAGACTAAAAAAATTTAAAAGATTAATAAATCAATTCTATTAAGAATAAATGACTATTTAAATTGTGTTTTTTTTTTGTTTTTTGAACCTTTTGGTCGACCCCTTCTTCTAACTAATGTAATGGATCATCTTCATCATCATCAGCCACGTAATCCGGTAATAGGGGAGGTAGGTCCATCCATCGAATCTTAATGACGCATTAAACTAAGGCTTTCAGTGTTTGATGCGGACCTAACCGCGTGATTACGCTATTAGAGCATGCGCTCAAAGTTAGCAATATTATAGCATGGACGAGATGCACTTTGGTGCATGGTCCAAAGGCGTGTTTTAACTTATGGTGCAGGATAATCGAACGAGGGAATGCGGTAACCATTAAAGTTAAATAAATAAATGACTTTGTTAAGCTGAAACTTGATTAAATCATTGAAATTGGACTAAGAGTGATCTTTCTGTTCATAAGCCTTTTATTTAAATACATTTTTAATTTTTATTAGTTAATTTCTTTTTATTTCCTTTTTTTTAAATAATAATCATGAAAAGAAAAAGGTTATCTCTGCTTAGTTTTATTTTTATTATTTTTAAAATGCTTTAAAAATGAAAAGTAATAAAAATATTTTATTTGCTAATTTTTAATTATAAAATCATAAGAGGTAGAAAGGAAATTTTAAGCAATATTTTTAAATTGCACATTTATAATAAAAAATTTCATTATTGATTTTATTGCAAAATTTATTTTTGTTTAATCTGATATTAAATTCAATTTTATTCATTTCAATTTAATAAATTTGACTAATCGTTTTAATAGAAACCTTGTGCAGTTTATCAAATATTTTGATGAAGAGGTGTCAAATTTTTTATCAAAATTCATTATTTCGCAATATTCATATTAGAGTTAGACTTATGGTGAACTATCAAAATAGAGAAAAATCATCAAAGTTTCAATTTCAATTTCATTAATCAATAGTTTAAATTTAATATGGAGTCTGATTTGTTAATGTTGTTTGCTGGTAATCTATTAAAGTCAATGACATTAAAAGTTAAAAAAAAAAGAAAAAAAGATAAAACGACAAGTTTTGGATTATAAAAAAAACAATTTAGATTTATTTATTCGTGGCTTTGCTAATTTGCTAATTGATTAATTTTTGCCGCTATTTTTTTCTCTAAAAAAAATTCTCTAATTTACTTTCTCTATTATATTTTTTTTTCTCTAATAAATTTATTCTCTATAATATTGACACTTAATTATCTCTATTATTTTTCTCTAAAACAAAAATTCTCTAAAAAGTTATTTCTCTATTATGAACGTTTACCAGACTTATGATATAAATTTTCATATAAAAATAATCGCTTAAGTTAATTATTTAATAATTATTAGATTTAAACAAAAGAAAAATTTTAAGCTAAGACGGAAATATTCATCAAAATGCTTAATGAAATCAAATCAGAGTGAAGTGTATAAAATATTTTATTTTGAACAAGATTATTTATTTTTGAATAGAAGATTATTTTTAATAGAAAAATATGTTTAAAATATTTTAATTTTTAAAAATTGACCGATAACAAATTAAAAAATAAATTTTAAAATTTTTTATTTATATTTAAGTCTTGTTACGTTGTAGATTTTTTCAAATGTATAAAATTGTCGCATTGCTAAATTCATTAAATCTTATGTCAACAATTTTATTTGATAATACATCTAACATGAAATCCTTTCAACGTGATTTATTTTCCAATAAAGAAATATTAAACGATTTCAAAAAAAGCTTTTCTATAAAAAATAAATTTTTTTTTGATAATTGAATTGGTAATTTTTTAATTTTAGGGATATTTTTGATATTATTATTTTTGGAGAAAAGCACATTCATTATAATTGAATTTTCAAAAAATATTATCAGGAAATAGGAGACATCAAAAATAAAAAAATCTAATTTACACTTTATTTTTTTAAATTTTTAAAATGATTTTTTTTTCAAAACAGAGATAAAACAGAAAAATAAGATATAACGGCATGGAATCTTTAACTTTACCTTATATTTTATGATAAATTAACGATTCAAAATATTAAAATATTCATTATCAAAAATTAAATATGAATTTTTTTAATCTAAAATGGAATAAAATGAAGTAAATATTTTAGGATTAAAGGAAACATCTATCAAAATTTGATATATAGATTTTTAAATAGATAAATGCTTCAAATGATTGAAATTATTGATTTTATTCCTTAATGCTCAAATTAAATATTATCAAAAACATCATGATTCCTTTTAAAATTTCGATTTAAAAAAATTATAAAGAATTTCAAATAAATTAATGTTTTTTTTTAATTAGAAACCTTTAGAAATTATGTAAGGCTAAGCAAAGAATTAATTAGATTTTTGATTTTTTATTGGTTTCGAAAATCTTTAAAATTCATCAATTTTTGTTACTCCACATTTGACTAAATGATAAATACTAGGAAAAAATGTGTGTTATATCATTCAAAAAGAATTTGATTTTTTTAGGTAATTTAGAATTATTTAATTAATAAATATTAATGTTATATTGAGTTAAGTATGTGTAGTTATAAGGAAAAGAAAAGTTTTAATTAAAGTATTTTGGTATAAATTTATTTGAAGAAAGACCAAATTTTTATTATCTTTTACTTCTATCCAGTGCAAAAATATAATTTTTCAATTTATTTTTTCTTTCATATAATCAATTAATTATTTTAGCTTAAAAGAAAAGTATGCAACAAGAGAAGCTTGGGACAAAATACAAAAACATTAAAATTACAAAATTTTAATATTTTAATTCGGTCGAAATACTTTTTTACTTACGGTACAATGTTTCATATATACTGAAAATATAAAAGATACGATAATATTTTTTTATTTTAATATGATTTATCACAAACAATCAAAAATATAATTTTATTTATATAATTTTCTTTGATTGGTAATTTCATTTATTTTTTTATTTGGAAGCAAAAAAATATTTATTAAAAAATAATTAAAATGATAATGCTGTCAATTTATGTCATTAAAATATCAAGAAAGATTAAATTAAGAATTCTAATCATAATTATTTTTATATTATAGTGTCAATGCTAAAATAAAAGACCAATATTTAACCATAATTAATTTAAACGTTTATAAAAATCATTAAAATTTAAATTTTCAATCTTTTTTTCTATTTAAAGTCAATTGTAATCATAAACATTTCCTTTTAAAAGATTATTGGTTATCTTATCGCTAAATGAGAATTAAAAACTTCGAAAGCTTTGATATTTTCGATGCACTGTAGGGAATTTTAAATTATAATTTTTAAAAAAATTTTACGCTTACAAAAAAAAGTTTTTTTCGTATAGGATTTGACTAATTGATTTCTAATCTATCATAGAAATGATATTTATTTTTTTTCATTGTCTATATAAATTTTTCCATTTTTTAGAGGATAAATTGTTATTGAATATAATAAAATAAAATCTACCAACTGAAAAGTATAATGAAAGACAAATATGAATGCTACAGCGCCTTTTCAATCATCTAATGATAACATTTTTTATTTTCTTATTTCTATAAGCATTATTGGTACATTCGGAAACATGGTTGTTGCTTTTGTATATTGGAAAAAAAAAGATAAACTAACATCAACTTTTTTCATTCTCTTTTTGTCGTTTATAGACTTAATCGTATGTTCAATACTTATTCCAATGATAATATACATGGAAAAAATAGTATTCGAAACCAATAGTATAATATTTTGCAAAACATATAACTTTCTGACAACTACAACTGTACCTTCTAGTAGCTTGCTAATGACTTCAATAGCATTTGATAGATTTTTCTGTATTTGTATGGTAAATCGCAACATAATTACTTACCGAAGAGCGAAAATTATTGCTTTTGGTTTGTTTACATTCAGTATTAGTCTCGGTATAATACCATCAATGGCATCGGTAGTTACCAAAAATTTCAGAAATCAGATTTTAGAAAATTCTACATTCAATTTTTCCTATGTTCAATGTACTGTCGATATGGAAGGCAAACAGACAATCTTTGGGAAAATGATAATTCCGTTTAAATTTATATATGATGCGCTTTTTGTTTTTTGTGTTATTATTATAACTTTTTTATACATCCAAATATACAAAGAAATTTATAGAAGACGTAAGCTAAAATTTAATCAGAAGAGAAAGCTTTTATACAATAGCATAATAAACAGCGGTGGTATAGTAAATAAAAATTATCTTAAACGGAATGAAAATATTTTCAATGGTGTTTTAAGCTTTTTTGGGAGATATAAAGAGAAAAAAATTGAAAAATGCAAAGATTTCAATAAAATAACGTTTAAAAATACAAAAGCTCCTCCATTGACAAAACTAATTCAAATAATGGATTCCAGAGAGAAAGAAAATCAGACAAGTAATTTTTTGTATTAAATACTGAAATTGACACTCAAAATTTTTTAATTTAGAAAATAATGATAATGAATACTGCGATTTTATTCAATCACAGCCTATTGAGCAAGGATCATGTTTAAATCATGGAAATCAATTATTATCAAATAAAGAAAAAAAACATGAAAATCAATTGCTTTATTTTAGCGGAAAACATGTAATTTCTTCCAAAGATATTAGGACTGCATTTATGCTTTTTGTAGTATCATGCCTCTATTTGATATTTTACCTGCCTTCAATAACTATCACTTATTTAACAATTTTCTTACCAAAAATTAGTAGTAATCTCTACATATCTTATCTTTATTTATCAAATTCAGCAATCAATCCAATAATTTACTGTTTTTTAAATCCGGTATTTAGGCTCGATTTAATTAATCTATTTTTTAAAAAAGGATATTTATACGACAAAATTGAAAAAAAAGAATTAAAGAAATAAAATTATGTAACAAGATTATTTTTACTTAGATTTTTTAATAAAATTAATAAATTGTTTTTTTTAATATTATTTCAACAGTTGATTAACATTTAGTTATCAAATGCTTTAAGTCAAAATATCTGATGTTATTTTATTTTACAGCTATAAAATCACCATTTTTCTAGACTAAATTTTTGAAATTTGTAAATGAACATATATTAATTTTAAATTATTGAAGTTTACTGCGGTAAAGCATTCAATACCATTGTCAAAAGACATTTAACCATTTTAAACTTTTGCAGTATTTTTAGTATTGAAATATCATGACCAATTGCAGTTTTGAAACTTAAACTTAAACATTTATTAAAGAAATTTTCTTTTTATTAAAAAATCTAAAAAAAAAATAAAATTATCATAAATTATGGACCAAAATGTCTCAGCGCTGGACCCTATCGATCCTTCTCCGACTATGCCCCCACCAACTCAAAGGAATCAGAGACGAAGAACAAGCATGAAAAGGATAAAAACTGACCAGGAGGAAGAAAGCTCGGATGACGATCCAACAGCCTCCCCAAAACAAATTGAAGAGCTGATAAAGCAAAATAAAAAGCTGATTGCAGCCAACGGCAAACTAATGAAAAAAGTTGAAACCTTTTCTGACACGGTCGAATCCTTAAACGCACTAATTGCCAAGGTATCAGAAAGCATAACACTGTCGGAATCAAAGCTGATGGCTTTTTTTGCTAACCTAGAGACCAAAGTAGCGGCATTATCAAAGAGACTTAACGACATTGAAAGTAACAACACCGTAATGGATTACAGTACTGTTGAATGTCAGTCAGAATCACGAATTGGAGTACTAGAAAATAAGAAAAAAGAAACCTTTCTTCTCAGAGACTTATTTAGCAGCAATGGTAGAAAAAGTACCAACCAAGAAATAGTTATGATTGAAAAAATAGCTAGGGAAGCGAAAGCCAAAGAAAGCAAGGCAAATAATTTTGTGATAAGTGGAATTGAAAAATCTATCAACAAAAATCTACAAGATGCAGATGAAGACGATTAACTTTTTGTGATCAATTTGTTCAATGAAATTGGCATTTCCTCTTCAAATTGTGTCATAAAGAGAAATCATCGCATCAGGCGTATCAACAAGAATAATAAGACCGAACTCCTTGTAGTAGAACTCGACAATAAAGAAAGTGCGAATTTGATTATAATGAATGCCAAAAAGTTGAAAAATAATGAAATCTACAAGAATATCTTTATAAATCGAGATCTTACAACAAATGAGATGGAAGTAGTGAGAGCAGCAAGAAAAGAATGCTTAGATAGAAATGAGAAATTGCCTCTCAGTGACGGGAGGCATAAATATGGAACTGTCAACTGTAGCAAAGACTCGAACAAAGAAATTGAATTCTTCTGGGGTCTCAGATTAGGAAAAATCCACAAGATCGACAGAAATAGCAGGAAGATTATCTTCTAGTTTAAACGAAATAACTTGCACTAACTTAAAAAAATCAACGAAAATAAAAAATAAAAATATATTTAATAAAGGCAATTCATGTCTCAAATGCATTTACACTAACGCAACTTCACTGGTCAACAAATGGGATGAATTCAACTCTCTATGTGAAGCAAACGACTTCCCATATATTATAATGATCACGGAAACTTGGTTCAATTCAATGTCTATCAAGCATCTATCAAACTACTCACTTTTTAACAGAGATCGTGAAGAATTGATTGGAGGCGGCGTAGCAATCTATGTCAGCAACGATATTGATGCCTACGAAGCAAATGATTTTTGCTTTTCTCAAAGATGCACTGAACAAGCCTGGTGTTACATTCACATTGGAACAGAGAAAGTTCTGTTAGGATGCATTTACCTACCACCTTACGCAAGCATGGAAACCAACATGGAAATGTAAGGTCCTTTTTAACAAGGCTTTTTTAAAGGTCCTTTTTTTAAAAGCTTTTCCTAATTGGGTCCTTAAAACAGGCCTCTACAAAAAGGACCTTTAAATAGGCCTTGTTAAAAAGGACCTTACAAAAGACATTAACAAAAAAAGATCTTTACAAAAGTCCTTTCCAAATGAGGTCATTAATAAGGCCTTCCCAAAAAGGACTCTTTAAAAAAGGCCTTTCCAAATGAGGTCATTAAAACAGGCCTCTTAAAAATGGACCTTTAAAAAAGGCTTTTAAAAAAAGGACCTTACAAAAGACATTAACAAAAAAAGATCTTTAAAAAACGCCTTTCCAAATGAGGTCATTAAAAAGGCCTTTACAAAAAATTCCTTCAAAAAGTGCTTCAAAAATTCCTTTCCAAAAATTACCTCAAGAAAGGCTTTTCAAAATAAGGTCTCTAAAAATGGTATTTTCAAAAAAGGACCTTTAAAATGGCCTATCTAAATGAGGTCCTTAAAACAGGCCTTTCCAAATGAGACCCTTATAACAGGCTTTTCCAAATGAGGTCATTAAAACAGGCCTTTTCAAAAAGTCCTTTCCAAAAATTAACTTAAGAAAAGCCATTCGAAATAAGGTCAAAAAAAAAAAGATTTACAAAGTAAATCTTCGAAAAAGTCCTTCATAAAGTCATGTCCAAAAATTACTTTAAGAAAAACCTTTCCAAAAAAGGTCCATAAAAAAGGCCTTTACAAAAAATTCCTTCAAAAAGTGATTCAAAAATTCCATTCCAAAAATTACCTCAAAAAAGGCATTTCCAAAAAAGGATCCTTAAAACAGGAATTTACATAATAGACCTTAAAAATATCACTCCCAAATGTGGTCATCAATAAAGCCTTTCCAAAGATGATCCTTAAAAAAAGGTTTTTAAAAAAAGGACCTTATAAATAGCCCTTCCTAATGAGGTCATTAAAACAGGCCTCTTAAAAATGGACCTTTAAAAAAGGCTTTTAAAAAAAAGGACCTTTAAAAAGGCCTTGTAAAAAAGGACCTTACAAAAGACATTAAGAAAAAAAGATCTTTAAAAAACGCCTTTCCAAATGAGGTCATTAATAAGGCCTTTCCACAAAGTACCCTTTAAAGAAGGCCTTTCCAAATGAGGTCCTTAAAACAGGCCTCTTCAAAAAGGACCTTTGAAAAAGGCTTTTAAAAAAAGGACCTTAAAAAAGGACTTGTGAAAAAAGACATTTAAAAAGACCTTTCCAAAAGAAGACAGCAAAAAGGCCTCTCATAAAAGAACCTTAAAAATCATCTAATCAAAAAAATAACAGTCAAAAATCCTTTCAAAAAAGGACCTTTAAA
>QEOQ01000519.1:599983-614532 GCA_010279815.1 Brachionus plicatilis
AAAATAGAGCTTCCCAGGAACGGATTTTAAAAAAGAGCTTTCTAGAAAAAGACCTAAAAAAAGGCACTCCCAAAAAGGACCTTAAAATAAGCCTTGTTGAAAAAGGACCAAAAAAAGGAGTTTTCCAGAATAGGAACCTTAAAATATAGCTTCCTATAAAAGGACCTTATAATAGAGCTTCCCAGGAAAAGATTTTAAAAATAGCTTCTCAGAAAAGGACCTTAAAAAAGGCCTTACAGAATAAGGACCTTAAAATAGAGCTGCCCAGGAAAGGATTTGAAAATTAGTCTTTGAATTTTTAAGTTTTTATTAGGGCACCAAATTGTAAGGTCGTCTAGAAAAAGGGCTTTTTGAACGTTTTTCGGGATGTAGGGTACTATTAAGCTGAAAAAGAGTGCGAATAGTGTTGATGAGAGAGAGCTTATTTGTGAGACACCTGGTTTTAAAGTTTGTTCAATTGATTTTGATGATCCGTATGATATAATAAATTTGCGATTACTAAGGAAACTTGGGCTAAACTGGATCCAAACATGTTCGCTAATTTATTTTCATCTTTAGTCTTTGAGTTATCACTTTTTGTGAGTTCGACGGATTGATTATTGTGGTTTATGTTGTTATAATATGCTACTTAATAGAATATAAATCTTAGTAAACAAGACAATTTTCAAGGGTTTGCAATTTCTGCAAATTCTTGGGTGATGAGGGGATCAACAAAGCACTAAATGGCCGAAACGATTTTAATCAAAGAACATTTTTAAAAATTTATTTTTATTTATATTTTTTACTTCTTGATTTAAATCACAATTATTTAAAAAATTGAGTATATTGAATTTTTAAGAAAATTTCATATTTATTTTTAGAGTTTCGAATCAAATCTTATTATTTTCTTTTTATTGTTAAATAGAAAACCAGTGGCTTTCTGTGTACCAGCTAAAAATTCGTCTGATTTTAAGATTTTTCCTTTTTTAATCCCTTTCAACATTTCTTTATAATTCGGTCGAATATTTTTGTCTGCTGAAATATTCCTAAAATCTTGTTTTGATTGAGATATATCTTCGTCTTTAAAGTCGTTTTTAATTGAAAAAACTGATTCTTCTTCGATTAAATTTTCCTTAAAATTTTCAAGTCCTCTTTTCGATTCTTTGAATGCAAGTCCTTTTATTGGTGATTTTTTTCGTTTTATTTCAAAGCTTTTTGAGTCAAATAGTTTAATAGTTTGATATTCCATTTTTTTTTTTTTCATCGAGCAACCTTTAATTAGAATACTTATGTGATTATATTCTAGTTCTTAAATTTTTTCATCTTACTATCATTCTCATTTCTTACGATTTTTTGACATACTGTTGATGGCGTTTTTTCTTTTACTGATGTTTCAATATTTGACATCATTCTCACAAAATCGTAATTTTGTCTTAAATTCACAGCCTTGTCAACTTTATCATTTTCAGCTTTTTTTTTATCTTTTAAAAAAGTGTTTTTTTCAATTTCAATTTTGACTTTTAATGTTTGACATTTATTGTCTATTAAAATACTTTTACTCATATTATTTAATACCATAGGCTCAAAATAAATGTTTCCATTGAAACCTCTCCAAACCTTTTCAAAAATGTTTAGATAAAAATACAAAAGTATAGTTGTAATGAATTTAATAAAAATTGATTTCCAATTAGGAAAATTCATAAATTTCTGGCAATGTGTAGTCTTAGTACATAAAAAAGCAAAAAAGTTATAATTTTTCTTTTAATTTTGCAAAAATGGTTCTGTAAACACTAAAAAATGTAATTTGTCCAAACGAATTCTTAGCCCTACAAAAAGCCTGTCGTTTATTGTACATTTTGATTTAATATTTTTTGAAGTTGTTCATCTTCTAAAAAATTGCAGTCTTTTTAGGAAGAAGCAGCAAAGAGTAAAAAAATAAAAAAGTAAAGAAAATAAAATTAAAATTATACTAGTATATTATAATTAAGCGTCCAATTTTTTGAAGGCAAAATTTTTATCATATTGAGTCTATTTATGCATTTAGTCTTTACTTTTATAGTTTATCAAAGCAAAGACTTTCATCAAAGTAAAATCCCAGAAATTTATTGGTTTTAGAAAAGGGAATAGTTTTGTTGAATAAATGAAGCCAAAAGATATTTTTAAATTTCTTATTTTTTGAGGGAATTAAGTAGCTGCATTTATTTTGGAAAATTTTCATCTTTCATTTGCAAAGCCATAGATCTATTTCTTTTAAGTATTTATTTATTCCTCTTTCAATTCTTTCTGTTTTTTTAAATATTAAGTAAGTAATCTAATCATTAGCAAAACGAAGTGAGTATTTTTTGTTCGAAAGATCAGCTTTGGGAACATCATTAATATAAATGCTAAAGAGTAAGGGGCTTAATACTGAACCTTGTGGAACGCCTGCTCTAATTGGAAAAGAATTTGATGTTATACAGGTAGCAAATTTTACAGGTAGCATTTAAAAAAAATTGATAATTGACAAATTATTTTTAAGTTTTTTACAAAACGTGTCAACAATGTGTTTTAAACAAAAAAAGAAATAAAATGACTGGACTTGATGTAAAACCGATTTTGAGTCAAAACTTCAATAGTCCTGTACAGATGGATTTCATCGATATTGCTGTCGGGTATCCTTTTAATGAATACGATTTAGGGGATGACAACCAGGAACATGACGGTCCTGAAGACATTTTTGATCCCAAGGAGTACCAGTTAGATTAGTTATCGCAATTGACTCCAATAACTGAGCCGTCAGAGCTAGGACCAGAACTAGAGATCTACACGGTCGCAAAAATTTTGCTTGAAACCCGCGAATTTGTTCGCGACAATAAAGCAAAGCAAGCTGAGACAATGAGGATAAGGAGTAAAAAGTACTTACCCAATGTCAATTTTGGAGATTTTGTATTATTGCCAATCCCCGATGTTGACAAAGGGCTTACTGAAGCTCCTAACCTAATGTGTCGCGTCATATACATTGATTTCCAATTTCAATTTTATGAACTAGCTTGTGAAGCGGGCGTTTTTACTGATATATTTGCTAGAAATTGCTTCGATTTGTTAAAAGACTCTTCCTTGAAATAGAATATCAATACGAGCAAAACAGTTAAAGGCATGAGCGGAATCAAAAGAGCTGTAGAGGAGTATAGCAAGGGATAGTTAAATGTAACTGTACATCTCATTGTTTAACTAAGCGATGCTCATGTCAAAAATCCGATCTACTTTGCAATTCTTCTTGCAATTCTGCGTTCATATCTGACATGCAAAAATTAATCAAAACATTTTATTTATTTTATTTTATTTTACAAATATACTAAAACTTAAACTTAACAAATTTTCTCGTAATTTACTAGAAAATTTCTTGTAATTAATTTCCAGTAAATTACCAGAAAAAATTAAAAGTCAGTAAATTTTGAGATTTCTTTTTTTTTTATTCATTTTTTACATATTTAAGTATAAGAACGTATTTCTATAGATTTTCGTGTTATAAATTTTTCCGATAACATTTATAACACGAAAATTTTCTGAAAAATCTTCAAGAAGACTATAATTCGAAGTAGTACTCGGTGGGTTGTAAAGACAGAAAATAGATAAGTACTCTTAAATGAATAGAACTCATAATCTTGCTAAATCAGCTTTGTTTAGAGAAGACTAGAATAAATAAAAATGCTTCTTTCATTTTATCATTCACAGAACTATTTTTAACTAAATTATTAGATTTTTAAAATCTGTTTATTTTTTTTGCAACGAATTGCAAAAAAATGTTTATAATAAATATCCTATTTGTTATATACTATAATAAATAATATATAATAAATAGGTTTTTATTTTTAAGAAAAAAATTACCTTCAAAGGATTCATGGGTTGCGGACGTTTTTGTTCTAAATAATAATATCTTGGATAACAAAAGCCAAATCCTGGAGGCGGATCACTTAGTCCAAATACTTTGGTTAAGCTTTCAGTCATTCTTTTGAACTTTGGATCTGCAAGTGTTACATTTTTAAATACTTCAGCTTTTTTATAGACATTGTTTTTTTTTAGTTCATTTGGACTCTCAGATCTTAGAATTTAAAATTTAAACACCAAAATAAATAATTACAAAAGCATAGTACAGTAAATAATTCAAATAAATAATTGTAAATTTAAACAAAAGATAAACCAAAAGATATATTTATATACTCCGTCAATTATAAAGCCTAAAAAAATTTAAGATGGCAAAAAAATAAATTTTCCTATTTTATCCTATCTGATCATTTTGAGAATCAAAAATTCATCATAAACTTCAAGTTGCCTAATAATCTCCCTAAATTTCAGAAATTTTATTATAATTTCTATAGAGTTGAAATTAAAATTTAAAGTTAATCAGTAACTGAAAATTAATCATGCAATCTTTAGACATTCAAATATTTTAATTTTCTAATTTAAAAAAAAATACCTTGAAAGTCCACAGTTTGATTCAGAAAAAAAATCTTTTTCATTTATGCTAGGCTTAAAATCTATGTGGTTTATCTTTCCGAAGTTTTTGACTTTTCCATTTGTTTTCCTGAAACTAGATTGATCAGATTCATGCGCGAAATTTAAATTTTGGGAAGTCGTATAATTCATTTCGTTATTATCTTAAAAAAACACTGTTCAAGTTATTTAGAAAATAATTTTCAAACAAAGCAAATATAATTTTGGAGCTTCTTTCTTAATTGAGATATGTTTGGAAAAAAAAGATTTTATTCATTTTTTTATGATTATTAAAAAAACAATTTTATTATGTTGACAAATTGGTTTGATTATTTCTAAAAGCACTCATTCCTCAATTAAACGAATATCACTTTTTGAGTTCCTATGGTTTCTAAAACAAAAAGTTTTTGAAACAAAAATTTACATACCTAAAATATTTTTAAAAAAACAATAAATTTCATCAAAATTAGTTTAATTTTAATAATTTTTCAAAAATAATTAAATCATTATTTAATAATTTTTAAAATAAAATACAAAAACGAATTTTATAGATTTCATCAATAAAATTTTGAGATGAATCTGGTCAAAATAATTAACTTAAAAATTTTAGAGAGATCCTTAGTATCGTCATTCATTTTGTAGATGAGATTTTTTGAGAAATCTTGAGTCTTTGTCATTATTGGTATATAAGATTATATCATTTACATTTTATTTTTGAATTAACAACCCGATAAAAGAAACGCTTTAAAATTAGCGTCAAATCGAAATTAAAAATAAAAATTTAGCCATTTCTAATAATTTTTATTTCAATTAAAATAAAATACTCAATAAAACGTTAAGTTATTTGCATTTATTCGATATAAACAGATTTTGAAGTCCTTTCCTGGGAGTGGCTTTTTTGAAGCTCTTCCTGGGAAAGTCTTTTTTAAGAGCTTTTTCATGTGACTGCTTTTAAAAGAGTCATATCCAAGAATTGCCTATTATTATATTGTCTTATACTGGAATAGCCTTTTTGAGTTCCTATCCTGAATGAAGCTATTTTAAGGTCCTTACCTGGGATTGTCTTTATTGAGGTCCCTTTTTGAAAGTGTCTTTTTTGAGGCTCTACCCTGGAAAGTCTTTTTTGAGGTCTTTTCCTGTGTTTGCTCTTATTGGAGTCATTTTTTGTGATCTTCTTCTGAAGTTTCCTTTTTTGATGTCCTTTCCTTGGAGAATCTTAATTGAGATCTTTTCAAGAATTACCTTTTATGAGATCCTTTCATAGAAGTGTCTTTTTTGAGGTCCCTTCATAAAAGTGCCTTTTTTTATAACTTTTCTTGGGTTTTATTTTTTGAGATCATCTCTTGAATTTTTTTTTTGAAGTCCTTAACTAGGAGAGTCTTATATGGGGTCGATTCCTGTCATTGCTTTTCTATGAGTTTCAAGAAATGCCTTAATTAATATTTTTTCTTGGAAGTGCCTTTTTTTTAAAAGCCTTTTTTGAGACTCTTCCTGTGAGAAATTTTTTTTAAGGTGTATTCCTATGACTGCTTTTATTAGAGTCTTTCCCAAGTAATGCCTTTTTTGAGATTCTTTGCAAGAAATGCATTTTATTAGTTCCTTTCCTATAAGAGTCTTATTTAATGTCTTTAATTAGAATTGTCTTTTTGAGATCCTTTCTAGGAAGTGTTTTTTTTTAGGTCCCTTTTTGAGAGTGCCTTTTTTGAGGCTAGTCTTTGTATGGATTTTTCTCGTTACCGCTTTTAAAGGAGTCCTTTCCATGTTATGCCTTTTTTATTTTCTTTTACTGGAATTCTTTTTTTTAAGGCCTTCTCCTTTAAGAACCTCTTAATAAGGTCCTTTCCTGCGGTTGTCATTTAAAAGTCCTTTTCAAAGAATTACCTTTTTTAAAATTCTCTCCTAGAAATGCAATTTTAGTGTCATTTACCAGAATTGTTTTATTTTGGTCTTTCCAAGAAGTAGTTTTTCTTAGTTCCTTTCCTAGAAGTGCATTTCTGAAAGTTCTTTCCTTTAACTGCCTTTTTTTAATATCGTTTAGTGGAATTGCCTTTTTCTTGGTCTTCTCCTGAAAGAACCTTTTTTGATCCTTTCCTGCGATTGTCTTTTAAAGTTATTTTTCAACAAATGCCTTTTTTGCGATTCTCTCTTGGAAGTGCCTTTTATAAGGTCCTTTCTAGAGATAGTCAATTTTTGGGTCTTTTCATGTCAGTGCTTAAATAATAATCTGTTCCTAGAAAAACCATTTTTTAATGTCCTTTCCTGGGATTGTTTTTTTGAGGTGCTTTCCTAGAACTCCTTTTTTGAGTTCATTTTCAAAAGGTTTTGTTTTTGTTTTCAATTTTAAAAAAGCATAACAATTGATATTAAATATCCAATTTTTTAAAATATGGCTCTCAAAAAAGGAATTTCAGAGTAAGAACCTTAAAAAAGGCAATTCAGGGCAAGAACCTTAAAAAAGGCAATTCATGGCAAGGATCTCAAAAAAACTCCAATAAAGAACATCAAAAAGGAAATTTTCAAAAATTGTATCCAAAAAAGGAATCATAACAATAGACATCAAATATCGACTTTTTTAAAAAAGGACCTTGCAAAAATTGACTTTAAATAAGGCACTTCTAGGAAAGGATCTCAAAAAAGAAATCATTACAGTAGACATTAAATATCAACTTTTGGTGTCCTCTTTGGGAAGTTCTTTTTTGGGATCCTTTTTTTTTTCCCTTTTTTTAGGGTATTTCTTGTAAAGGTTTCAATTGAGATCCATATTTAAAGAAAAAGCTTTTTTTATGCCGTTTTTTGAAGTCCTGTTTTGAGATCCTTTTTTAGAAGTGCCTTCTTTTAAGTCAATTTTTGAAAGCGGCTTTTTTGAGGTCCTTTGTATGAAGTTTTTCCTATATGAGCTTTTTTCACGGACCATTTAAAGGAGTTTCTTAGTTTGAAGTCTTTGAATGATTCTCAATTTGAGATCCTTTTTTAATGTTCCATTTTTTGAAAAGGTTTCTAAACAGGTTAATATGTTAATATTCTTAGAATTACTCAAAAATAAGCTCTTATAGAAAAGGATCTCAAAAAAGACTTCAAACAAAGGACTTAAAAAAAAGAACTTTCAGAAATTGATCTCAAAAAAGGCTCATGCAAAATGAACCTAAAAAAAGTATTATTTAGAAAGGAAATTAAAAAGGCACTTTTTTAAAAGATTGACCTCAAGAAACCTTTCCAGAAAGATTCATTTAAAATTCAAAAAAGATTATAAGTTAAAAAATGTGTGTTTAGTGACATTGAATCCATTTTCCCGAAGGAAGATTTGTTGATTTTTGCCTCATCCCAGATAATTATCGAACCTTCAGTTTTACATTCCAAATTTTCAACACCACAGTTGTATATTTTCGAGTTGTCACTTTGTATATTTACATACCTAAATGAGCATACAAGCCCGTACGCATAAGAAGTCTTAAGCCAATGGTTCACAGGGTGTGCCGGTTTAGAAAAATGACAATGCTCGGTTGTCTTTACATACCATTACATTGCCAACGAATTTTTTAATATATTCCATTATAAAACATTCTTCTCAAGACATTTTTCTAATTATTTTTTGTTCATCTTAGATTTAGCACCAAATAAGTTTTTAAAAGTTTTAATGAATGTTTCTACGATTGAACACTCATGGTCAGTTGCGTCAATGGTAAAGCTTTGCCCTAACAATGGTGTAACTCTCTTAAATTTTAAGTCCTTTCTAATCCATATTTTTTTATTCACATGGTGCGGATGACATTTATCGTCTACGTTAAATGTTGGGTACTTATCTCTAGTTTCTCATGTAGGAGTATCACATACAGAGAAGCTATCTTTTATTTCAAAACAACCAGCGAGGCTGATAAGAAGAAACCATATTATTAAAACTGTTGTTACTGATGATATCCAATTGAATTGATGTTTCTTTCCCCTTGCTTTGCTGAATCTTTAGGATGATCTTTTCCTAACTTTTTCCAATATCTATCGATTAATGACTTATCAATAAAATTTTCCGCCTGTTCCCATGTATTATGCTTATTTGAAAATACAGACCATTTTACATGAAACTCGTAATTTATGATCGTAAGTCTATGATCGATTACCTTTTCCACTCTGTACACATTTACTCTTCCCCCGGGTTCAATGGTGCCTTATCCACTTTTAAGCATTGTAGTGAGAATGTGTCTTTATGTCTTTCGTCGAACTGGTCTTCGACAATATAATTTTGATTTTTAGTAATCTCGATGAATTTATAAGGTCCTTGATATTTAGGATGATGTTTAACATGTAAGCCCATATTTTTTATACAAACGTTAGTGCCCAATGGTAAAGTTTCAGTTTGAATTGTGTGAGCTTTGTTTTGTACCTTCTGTAACACCGCCTCTACACCAGCCGCTTCCTCCTGGGTCTCTGCTCCCTCTTATTATCTATATATATTTGTTTTATTTTAATTTGAAGTTTAGTTTAGATTTTAATAAATTTTTGTTAAATGAATCTAAATTCTTTATTTGAAGCGCCACGCTATTAAATTGGTGATAGCGGTAAAAATTTTGTCTTATACGAGATAAGCCAAAATTTTGATTATGCAAATTTTTGAAGGGTTCCGCCCCGTATTTTTAATACACAGTGGCGTGTTGTGTTTGGGACTATGGATGTTGATTGATAAGTATTGTATGAATGTAGTGGCGAATAGTGCTGGAGGCCTTGGTTTTCTGGTAATGGGCGCTGTTGCGATTTTATGCCTAGCGCTTGTATTGGAAAAAAGAGAGTAAATGGATGGCGAAGCTGAACCTGTGCGAAGCGGGCCGAAACCGACTCCGGATGATAAAAAGTTTAGTAATATTGCGTTTGGTGGTGGTAAAGTTACACCTGAATCTTTGGAGAAATAAAACAATCCCTTTTTGGAACTTTTGGGGGTGATGAAAAAGGATATAAATTTTGCGACAGGGAATCGACCCGAGCACGAGGAGGTTTTACTTATTTTAAACATGAGAATGCGAGAGGAAGGAATGACAGGAATTCAAATGGAGAGCAAAATGGTCAAGTGAACTGGATGAAGAAACGACAAGCAGTAGTGGATTTTTCAGAAGTGGTAAGTTACGTGACAGAGCTGAACTGAAAATTGGAACCGATTGTGAACCGACATTAACACGTCCTGACGATTAGCCAACGAGTACACGTGATGATGTTAAGCCAAATGTTACACCTGCCAGGTTGAGCCGATGCTCACACGTGTTGTTGAAAAGCTAGCAAACACGATGCCATTTTTGACAAACGCCCCAGCCAAGTTACAGCCTATGATGGAGAAAGTTTTGAAAGAATATTATATTAATGTTAGGACCGTTTTGGTTCGAACTAAAACGGAGCTAATTAAGATCGTATGGAGAAAATGTAAGTGGTTTCAGTTGTCGATGGAATATCTTGGTCTTAAAGTCTGTAACGGTGAATTCCTACTGGCCAGGAGCCTCACTAGATGGTAATGTATTTTAAGAGAGTATGATTTGATCTCGAATATCGTGAAGACCTTAAAAATGGAAATGCCGATGCGCTTTCCCGATGGTTACTAAAACGAAGTGAAGAAGATGAGAACATCAACGAAATTGAAGAGGTAGAGAAGGCGATTAATCCTGGTATGGTGATTAATAATGTTGTTTTACAGGAGGTGGAATGGTTAACAAGCGGTGAAAAGCCGTAAAGTAAAGACGGTTCAGATCTGTACATTTATTGCTGCAATTTTCGTGATTTCAGAATTTTTGGGAAAAACGTGTATCACTGTAATGATAAATCCGAATATGGTGTCCGTTTTCAGTACGTTGTACCGACCGCTCGGCGATCGTGCTCCGAAAACCTGTTCGAGACCCAGTACAAACGTTAGCCCCTACCCCGGATGCAGAAAATGAAGACCCAGATTACGTGGATGTTGCTGACGAACTTTAAAAAAAGAAGAATGATTTTGTTTTATTTTTTGTTTTATTTTTAATGTATGTTTTTGTTCTTTTTGGTTTTGTTTTTTTTTTGGGAAAGTCTCCATGAGGAAACTTGATTTAAAGGGGGGGGACTAATGTAACATCCCCTCTACCCCAGCCCCTTCCTCCTGGGTCTCTGCTCCCTCTTATTATCTGCCGCCCTAGATCAGATTGCTCTTCTGACAAATTTTGGTCCGTTGCTGCCCAAAAACTGAAATTGTTCATTTTTCGACCAATCCATTTTGGCCAGTCTTCCGGATTCTCACAGCAGTGTTTGGTTAGACAGGTAATTATTTCCCTATTTAATCTTTCTGTTTGACAATTTGTCTTCTGATTGAAGCCGTTCTGGTAGGCCTCGGTATCTAATTTTTAGAGATAAAAATTATATTTTTAGAGAGATTAGAAAAGATTGTACATCTAGTTATCAAAAACTCGCCAAGGTTTTTAATTCTAAGACTCAAGGGGATAGGGTTACTAAGTATACTATAATGAGATATCTCCAAAATAAGGGTAAAGAGTCAGTAAAAAGTTTTAAAAAAAAAATTTTAAAGTTGTATATGCAATATCTTTACAGGATAATTAAACACTTTGTCTACATCAGCACCTTGGAAAATAATTTTTACCATCTATTGAACTCCTTTTTCGAGCCAGACGACACTTGGATTTTTCAGCAAGATGGCGCTTCAGCACATGCCGTTCACTCGGTAAGCCGCTGATTCAAAGAACAGATGTTTTTTAGAATTCTGGGTGATAAAAAATCAAGAAAATGATGCACTACTTTGTTTGTATTGGTTTAACTTAACTGGTGCTGGAGTCTTTCCAAATCAAAATACAATTACATTCCCAAGCGAAACGATAATCTCAGATTCCGATATGAATGATGACGAGAGTTCAGAAGGATTTCTTACTACAGAAAGAATACATGACGAAAATATATTCGAGAAAGAGTGACCCTTAGATAAGGCAAGCCATAAGTTTGAATGTAAAATAGAGCAAAATCTCGACGAAGAGGATTTCGAATATTTCAAGATGGCATTAGTAAATTTACAAATTTACTCAGTAGATTTTGAGAATCCAATATTTTTATATTTTTTCACAATTTTAAGCATTGACACGTAACGTAATTCTATAAATTTACTTAATCTCAAAATTTACTATTACATAAGTAAATAAATAAATATATTGAGTGCATAATGCCCATAATACATAATATGATTATGTATTATGGGATTGATTTAAGCTGGGTTAAGTAAATTAAATAAAGTTTTGAATATTGATTTAGCCAACGGAATTCTATAGAATTTTTAATTTCTTCTCGTAAATTACTAGATAATTTATGCGTAAACTTTGAGAACAATTTTGCTTAAATTTTGCTGAAAAATTATAATAAATCAAAAAATCTAAAAAGCATAAAAATGAAAATTAATTAAAAAAAACTAAAAACCATTTTGGTCATTATATTATTTTAAATGGTGACAAACGTCGAAAGTTTGTTCAATTGAAAAAAAACCATACTCACCACACAGGCATCAAATGTACCCCCTATAAAGCAGTATTTGGAATTGATACCCCTCTTGGCCTAAGTTTAACAACTATTCCAGTGAAAGAATGGTCAAAACTAGAAACAGCCAAACAATTGTTTGATGCTGTTGGGTATGCTTATAGCGAAGAGGAGTTAAGGGATGACAATGAGGAACATGACAGTCCTGAAGACGTTTTTGATCCCAAGGAGTACCAGATAAATGAATTAACTCAGAGATAGGACCAGAGATCAAAAGGGGCCGCTAATAATTTGCTTGAAACCCGCGAATTTGTTCGCGACAATTAAGCAAAGCAAGCTGAGACAATGATGATAAGGAGTAAAAAGTACATACCCAATGTCAATTTTGGAGATTTTGTATTTTTGCGAATCCCCGATGTTGACAAAGGGCTTACTGAAGCTCCTAACCTAATGTGTCGCGTCATATACATTGATTTCCAATTTCAATTTTATGAACTAGCTTGTGAAGCGGGAGTTTTTACTGATATATTTGCTAGAAATTGCTTCGATTTGTTAAAAGACTCAAATCTGACATTAAATGTCAATACAAGCAAATCAGTTAAAGGCATAAGAGCGGCAGTAAATGAGCTCTCAATTGGCGGAGGGCAAGGGATAGTTAAATGTAACTGTACATCCGCTTGTTCAACTAATCGATGCTCATGTCAAAAATCAAATTTACTTTGCAATTCCCGTTGTCATGGCTCAAATCCGGCATGCAAAAATAAATAAAAAATTTATTTTTTTTAAATATTATTTTATTTTACTTTACTTTACAAATTTACTTAAACTTTACAGTTATTCTCGTAAATTACTAAAACATTTCCAGTAAATAACGAGAAAAAATAAAATATCAGTAAATTTTGAGATTTCTTTTTTTTATTCAGTATTTACAAATTTACGTATAAGAACGTAATTCTATAGATTTCCGTGTTTTACATTTTTACGATAACATATTAATAAAGATTTTTTAATTCAAATTAATGATTTTTTTTTCTCTGAAATATCTCCAATTTTTCTTCAAAATAATTCTACAAAAAAAATGTAAATAGTCTTAAAAATGTGTGAAGATTTTAGACTAAGAATTGAATTAAGTTAAATCTTTACAAGACTCAAATGATGCGGATCAATAGATCTAAGAAGGACAATATAAAACTTGAACACTGTGGAGAGGAAAATGAATGGGTTAAAAAGTTAAAATATTTGGGTGTATGGGTTGATTGAAAGTGTTTTAGTAATGAGCTCCTAAGAGAAAGAAGACTCGCTACATGGAGAGTTTTTTACTTATTAAAAACGAACTTAGATATTTCAAACATAAATATAACCCCCCAGCTTAACTAAATCCTATTTAAAACTTATGTTCGACCTTTCATGTATTATGGGCTTGAAAACTGTTTAATAAGTAAAACAGAACGAAGAAAAGTTCAAACAATGGAAGGATTAATGATTGACAAATGCTTAAATTAAGTAAAAGATCCCGTACGATCCCGTATTGAGTGCGTAAAGAAACCTTCTTTATGCACTCAATATAGAACCAGTGGAATCAAAGATAAAAAAGATGAAACTAAACTTTGGTATTAGAATTTTTGAGAATGAATACACTGTGAAAATATTTGGAACACGGAAAAAAAGTGGCAAATAAATAATAGCAACCAAATAAATTTATAAATAAATTGAAAGAAATTATTGGCGAGAGCAGTATAATAAGCACTGAAAAACTAAAAGAGATGCTGAATAAAATTAAAGAGGAAGACGGAAAAAATAGCAGAAACGGTATTTGTGAGTCAATAAAGTATTGCCTAGAGAAAATAGAAGAAAGAAAAGAAGAACTTAAACTATTAGTAAAAGTATATTTACCTGGGAAATAAAGAATCCAATGTCCAACCAATTTTTTCTTTTGTCAGCTAGTTTATTTTAGCTAAAAACTTAAATTTAATTTATTTACTACAATTAATTTATTTTTAATTTTTTATACAAATTATGTAAAAATGTGTAAATTTAATTTTTTAAGACTCAATGTATATACTCGGTTATTACTAAAACACGGACCTCCAGTTTTTAAATAAAACACGGACCCATACTTATCTCCCCCATTAAAACTATGCCATTTATCCCCCACCATTTTTCTAGTACAAAATTTTACCAGCTTTCACGCAAGACCAAAATCTAAGCTCTAGCACATTTGGTTCGCCCTCCATTTAAGCTTGAAATCAAAATAGATAGTTTTAATTAATCAAATTTATTTTTTAAGACTCTGTTTATTTAATTTTTTATTTCATTTTTTAAATTTTTTCCATTATATAATTAATGAATTTAAAATTTTTTTTTCTTTTTTGCATGTCACTAAAATACTTCTTACATTTGATTTCACTTGAGATTTTTTACAAAACTGGAAAAAAGATTGATAATTAATTTTTATTATTTTGTATTAAAAAACATAGAAATATAGAGGAAGGATATTAATAAATATTCGGTCGATAAGAAAAATCGCTAAATGTTTTAGCTAATTTATTTAAAAACGATTTATTTTTCTTCAACAAATAAAAATAATTACCGAAAACTCGGTACCACTCCTCTTGGAACAA
>QEOQ01000519.1:614994-625519 GCA_010279815.1 Brachionus plicatilis
GAACCATAGTTCACATAACCGACTAAACCCAAAAAACTTTTTTTTTTCTTTAAAAACTATTACTTAAGTGATAATTAAAGTTCGTTTGATGCGATTTAACAAATGCTCAATTAAAAAAAATGCAAAACAGAGTTTAGATAGTTTTTTAAACTACAAATATTATCTTAAGGATCATCATATCACAAACTAAAAGTCAGAATTTATAAAAAAAACAAAGTTTTTAATGTTTGCAATATTAACTTAAAATTATTTTTTATTTGAAACTGAAAAAAATATTTGAAACATCACACTTTTTCAATGTTATTTCAACATTGGATGCATTTTGTAATTCAAACACAAAAAATTAAACAATTTAGATTTTCAAATATAAAATAAAACTTGTTCTATTTCAATAAAAAGTAGAATTTCAAATATGATAATGCTTGAAATATTTACTTAATTTTTTTTATTTTAAGCTGAAAAAACTATTTGAATCAATGTTTATCCAACAGTAGATGCATTTTGTAATTCAAACTCAAAAAATTAAAACACACATACTACATAATATATAATACTGATTTGCTACAAGGATTTGACGATTGTTTGTGATAAATTTTTTTTATTATTAATACTTTTAATTTATAATGCTCTTTTTTTAAACGAAGTTTATTTTCGTGCCAATTATCGTCTAATAAATTTTAGTTAACATTTACAAACTCTTTGGTAATTTTCCTCGATCTCGACCTAAGCCTATCATACTGAACAATTTGACATTTGTTGTCATTAGGATTAATGAGTTCGTAATTAAAATTACTAATAACTTTTTTATTAAAATTAGATCATGAAATTTTGGTTCAAAGCTTTTATATAATATCATATGACAAACAATAATCCATAAAAAACTTTTGGAACGACTATACCCTTCCTTATTCTTAAGTTTCAAAGTTCTATTTTCTAGCATTGAATTCTTGAGATATATATTTCAGCTTTTCTAAGAATCTGATTGTGAATGAAGGTCTGTTAGGTTATTTTGTTTTCCAGAACAGAAAACACTAAGTAGTAGGGTTAAACTTTTGAAAATTAAGAAGAAGTTTAAAACCACGATTGGGCTCCTTTGACTTGAACAATGTCCTAGCGGTTTAAGATCCGGAGAAAAAAACTTGATGTTCTGTCAATAAAATATAAGATTCGAAAATTGGCTGACCAAACTAAAGCCAACATTTATCTTTTATTTGTCAAAATATTCTTTTTACAGGGATTTAACTGACGACTTACGTAAGCTCCTGGATGAATCTTGCCATCGACTATTTGAGTCAATACTGCACCAATACCTACACCGGAGGCATCTGTGCAGATTGCAAACTCTTTGTCAAAATTAGGACGAATTAACAAAAGTTGTGTTTTTAGCTTAATAACTGAGTCCTGAGATTCTTTTGTCCAACTAAACATCTTCTTATCTTTGGTCAACTTGGATAATCATGTGGGCGTCGTATCAAAAAATCAATTATTATAATAGCATGATTAATTAAGCAATGTGTGAAAATATCTAGGTAAAAATGGTATGAACACATAATAGCTGTCTTAAAATACCAATACTAAAATAGCTTAATCAGTTTAGCTTTGTTTGAAAATGGCTTTGTTAAAGGCGTATAAAATCTGACTTAAAATAGCATTTATTTATTTAAAAAAAAAAAAGAGAAAATATATTTTTTTTTAATTTTTATTTAAGAGGTAATAGTATTATTGAATATTGGAAGCTTGAATTCAGCATTTATTTATTTGTTTAGAACTATTTTTAAAATCTCATATTTTTAAAGAATTATTTGAGCGAATACTTCACACGACACATCTAATTAATGAGCTTGTTAGAATTGAATTTTATTAAAATAAAAATTTTCAAAAAATATTTATTCAAAAAAAAAAAATATTTAAATGTAAAGAAAATTATAAAAGTTATAATAATAATGAGCTTTAATAATTTACCAGGAAACAAGACGCGAAGTTTTTACCTATTTTATAAATAAGATACTTTTTATTTTCAAAATTTTAAATGTTCTTTTTATTAAAGTCAATAGATAATATTTGATGACAACTTAAATTTCTAGGGTTTTAAAAAATTATCTTAAATAAATTTTCTCTAAAAACGCTCATTTTTACTGTTTTCAATAATAAAAAATTACTTTTTCAATTATTTAACATAAAAACTAAAACATTTATTTTTTTTTTAAATTGGCTTGAAATTTTAAAAAATTTGTTTTTTTTTCAGTTTTCACAACACTTTTAAATAGAATTCTGTAACTGATTCATTTGAGAGAGTTTTCATTTTGTACGTCTGCTTCATAACGCGCTAATTTTGCTTTAAGTAATTTTGTTTCCCGTTTGAAATCTTCTAATTGCTTACGCAAATTATCGTTTTCTCTTTCTAAATATGATGCACGTACTGCAATTTGATTCTCTTTCATTCTTCGTGCATCTCTTGATCTTTTTGCCGCCATATTGTTCTTTCTGCGTCTTGCCCAATATCTTTCGTCCTTTAGTTCATTTGGAACGAACTGCTTAAAATTTTTAAATATCTAATAGAATCTTTTTATAATTTAATATTGAATAAATAACCAACTTTTTTAGACTTCCTCATAACTAGTTGTGGTTTTGAATCGTCATCATAGAATTTTTTGGATTTTGTTTCGAATTCGTAGTCCGAAATGGAGTCCATAGTGCTATCATTTAAATTTAGATTCCAATCAAAGTTACTTTTGTAAGAATCTAACTTTTTACCATCATCTAATCGAAATAAAAATAAATATTTTTTTTTAAATAGTTTTATTGAAAAAAAAAATAAACATTTTTACCTTCTTTATTCTTAATATTAATTGTTTGATGTTGAATATTTTGTTGATTTCCTTTAGTTATCTGATTGCTTTGAGAATTCGCAATTTTTGAATCTGATGAAGAAACCACATTTAGAGTTGTTAAATTTGAAATTATATTATTTTGGTCATTGTTGTGAATGTTATTTGATGGTGAAGTCGAAATTCTCGAAGAGTTAGGTGATAGGGAACTTGTTGAATTAATTGTTGTGCTGCTTGAGTTGCTATTTAGTGTTTCTGTTATTAATGAAGAATTTAAATTATCAAATTTTTGTATTTGATCTAAAAATTCAACGTCTGTTTCATTTAAACCATTTTCGCTTAAAAATTCGTCCATTTCCAGACATTCAAATTTGACGCCGAATTTTTCTGATTGAAACAGGTCATTTTTGTCCCATAAATTTTGTCCCAAAAATGCATTTCCATAGCATTTTGCTCCATCTACATCAGAACTTGATTTAGTAGTTTTCACTAAAATATTTTAATTATTAAAAATTTTGATTTAAAAAATAAATAAAAGATGGAAGAGATGTGATTACTTTCAGACAAATAATCATGACTATCCCATTCGAACAAAGACTTGGAATTAGCTTCACCAGTTAAATTTAGGTCTAGGTCTAATTGTATATCACTACTATCTGTTAAATCATTTTCAGAATTTATTTGGTCAAATTTGCCTAGGGGTTTAAGCAATACTTCAAGCAATTCTGAATTTTTTAGAAGTGTTTTGAGACCATCAGTTGGAAATCGATTGTCATCAGTCTCTTTTTCTGATGAATTATTTTGTTTTCCTTTTGCACTCGGGTTAACAAACATTTCTTTTTCTAATCATAAAATTTTAACTTTAAATAAAATTCTAGTTTTATAAAATTAATTTTTCATGTTAAAAATAATGTTTTATTATGAAAGAAAAATGTTTTGCCTTCTTTCAATTAAATTGAAATGAGAATTGAAAACAAAAAATTTATTATTATAATAAGTTTAAAATTTTACGTAAAATAAAATTAACAAACTAAATGGTTTTCTTAATACTACTTACAAAAAATTTTGCACAAGGCCAAAAGCAATTTGAATAAAATAACCAACTACGAAGATCTATTCTTTTTGATAGAATATTTAAAAATTTTAATCTTCGCATTTCTTATAAAAGTAATCATAAAGTAATGATTATGAAACAAATAATTAATTTGAAGCGAAAAATAAAAATGGAGAATTTATGGATTTTATTCACATTTTAATAAACGTGTTTCAAAAAATTCTAAACATAGAATGTTCTCAAAAGAATTGCAATTCCATCAGAAAAAAGAGCGATTTTGAACACTCTCTAAAAAATATAAATAAAAAATAGGATACACATTTTCATATCTTTCTCTTCCCTCTAATATTTAACAACAAAATTTTTTTCTTACTTTGTCTAGATGAAGTATTGTCATTACTTAAATTTTCATGTACATTTGGAATATTGCGTAAAAATTGAGAATTTTTCGATAATGAATTGGCTAAATTTGTTGAGCTAGATAATTTTAATTGATTCTGTAAGTTATTCTTTTGCTGAGAAATACTTCCGCTACAATTGTAATAATTTGAATATTGAAAACTTTGGTTATAAAAATTCAGATTTTGAACTTGTATTTGGTTGGGTGAGAAATTTGAATTCATTTTAGTAGCCTTTTGTTTATTTGATCCAATAACGTCAAATTCATTAATTGAATATGCGGAGAAATTAACCGAATTTTGATTGTCGCGACGAATGTCCATTTTTTCAAAATATAAAGTTCTATCTTGCTTATAAATCTTTTGCACCATCATATTAAATTAGCGTCAATTGAATAAGGTATTCATCTTTCAGTAAATTAATGACACATTTTTTTTATTTGATAGAAAATGCTAGAAAAATTAATATGGTAAATAAAAATTTTAATAAATCTAGAAAAAAATAAAAAATTTTAGTTAAAATTTTAAATTAGATCTTCTTAGTTTAGTTCAAAACAGATGACTAAATATTTTTCACTTTTAAATGCTTTACAGAAATTTTTTTTTTCCCTTGTCTTAACTAAAGCGATTTGTTTTAATTTATTTTGATTTTTCTATACTATGAGCATATCTTAAAAAATTGATCTAATAACTAATTGTTGTCTGTCTCATCGAAATACGTCTCTTGTTAAAAAGTAACAAGACTGAAAAGAAATTTTTCTATGAATGTCCCTGAAATGGCCTCGATGATTTTCCTACTAGATAGCTTATTTTCGATCCAATGGCACTCATAAAGTTTTTCTAGGTTCTTTCGATTCAAATTGTGTACATATTGCTGATGATGCTATTTTTAAAATAATCTCTCATCAGTCTGATTTTGTTCATTATTTATTACAATGAAATATTCGAATTGATTTAAAATAGCTGTGCAATTATCACCATCTTGAAGACGTTTAATCGGAAAATAAAATTTTCTTTTAAAAATTTTTCCGCTCATAATATTGCATTGTACAATAAAATATCCATATGATTACAATGTACTAAATAATTAATTTTTTTTAAATAACTTTTAAATAATTATTATAATAATAATTAAAAATGCTACAAAACGATCACATCTGTAGAGCGAGAACTGAATTTTTACTTTGGTTACTACAACAAGTTTATTTAAAATATTAGTTCTAATTAAACTTTTTGAATTTTATTTTTAAACATAGTTTATAAAAATTCTTGCTAATATGTGAAAATTGCTTTTTTCGGATGTTTTTAGCCTAAAATAAACTGGTCTTAAAAGATTTAATGGAATGAAAAGCAACAAAATTTTCAAATTGGAAAAAATAGCTTAAGTCGTAAAATTTTTGAAAAATTTAAATATCCTCAACAAAATATTAATATAAAATTGTGGAGCTCTTGTCGATGAGTTTAAATTTTATATTATGTTAAATTATTCAAAAAATGGACCTTATAGGCTTTTGTACGTAATATTATGTATTCAATAAAGACCTTAATAAATTAACTTCAATATTTCAAACTTAAAATTAGAATTGAAATAATTTATTACACCTATTTTTAGTGAATATTTTTTATGGACTTGAAATTTAGATTTTCTTTACAATAGTTTAAAAAATTCATTAAGCATAATCTTGAAAAGAAAAAGGGTTATTCAAATTTATTTTAGATTTAATTTTTTGTTTATTGAACAAGAAATTCAAGCCTCGTTAGGTTAACCTTTAAAATATATTTTTAAATGAAAATTAATTTTTATAAGAGCATATTTTTGATTTTTAAATTTTTAATTTTGGGATTTAAAAATTTTACAAAATAAACCTTGATTTTGAAAAAAAAACTTTTTCTAGCATTAACCAGAGTTTTATGAAGAAGCCATTTTAGTTTACCTGAAAAATTATCAATCTTATTTGACTCTAAATTGATTTCTTTTTCATACCAACAGATTCGAGTCAATTGTAGTAAAACATTTAGCTATAACTTCAAACCTTCATATATTTTCTACTTTCAATCTCTAACTCGCTCTTCAAATCATTAATGTTAATGCAGCAAAAATCATTTTCCAAATTTAAAGAAGTTTTTTTAATATGTGCCCGAGCTCGTGTATTCATTCTCGAACAAAACTTATCACAAATTATAATTTAACAGGGGTAACTTAATTGTAATAAAGATTTTTTATTTTCAAATAGGAAATTTTTTAACGAAAAGTTATTTTATTTGTAATCAAGAATTTTATTTATGTTTACAAAGAATTTATTGAGATTTTATATTGATTTTTAGTATACTAATAAAAATAATGTTATGAATGCAAATGAATTTTTTAAATAAAATCAATTTAAAAATAAATCAGTTGAAAAGAAAGACTTTATTTTATTGAATCATTTTAACATGCTTTAAAGATCATACCAGAAAAAAAAACTTACTTAATATTTGAGAACAATAACTAAGTATTATTAAACATTAATAAATTTCATATAACATTATTAAACATTAGTGAATATTTTTTTTATTCAAGTAGGAAGTTAATAGTTGAGTTACAGTGTAAAGAGGTACCATAGAAGTCTTCCTAGTAAGACTTCTCGGCAAGTTTCTTGCAATAGCTAATCATTTTTAAATTATCATTAAAAAATTTTAATTAAGATATCAAGTCTATTATGTCTCATTTTTTTTAGCTAAAAATTTAGTTACTCTGTTACTTAGCTACTTCGCAACAGTACAATTTAAATTATTCAATCTTGTGTTTTGGCTTAGCTTTTGTTATTTATACAAAAAAGGCAAGAAATAAAAGATTATAAAATTATTTTGTTTGAACATCTCCCGTTTGATAATATTAAATATTACTATTTCCAAAATTTTATTTTAGTCTAATACCATAAAAATATTAATTAGGCAGTTTCAAAATAAAAAATTTTCTTACTGATAATAACAAAATTCGGATTTTTTTTAAATTTAGAAATTTAAATATTTGACATTTATTCATGCTATAAAAGAACTACAATATCTAGTTATGAATCATTTTCATTTGTATTTAAAATATTGATATTTGGTTTTTTGAGGACCTGAGAACAAAATTTATTGATGTCAGCATTTTTATAAGAGACGACCACGACAATTACTCGCATTACAATGACAGAATAAAATTCTATCTTGAACTGAACCAATTGTATAGTTATAATCCCAACAGAGTTCCGTACCGGCTTTAATAGCGTGGTTTGCAAAAAAAGCAATCCATGGAAAACGTAAATCATAGGTATCAACAAAAACATTTTGTACGAAAATGTTCGGCGCGCACGAGTGATTAAAATAACGACCAATATTGCCAAGAATCTTAGCGTCCATTATGAAAACACTTGAATCTAGCATATAATTCTCGAAAAAAAATTTGTTGTTATGATTTGTAAAAAAACGATTTGAATAAATTGAAGAAACCATCTTTTTTTCCTTTTGTTGTCGATTTAAAACTCTGTTTTTGTTATATTCGTCTTCCTTTTTACTAATAGGAAAAGTGTTTGGATTGGATCTATCTTGTTCATCTTCATCGCTATCTAAGAGTATATAAAAAGTTTCTTCAAAGCTTGAATTTTTTTTATTTGCATTTTGTTGTTGTTTTGGTCGTTGATACTCTTTAAATCGACTATTGGCTTTTTTTTGCATAATTTTTAGATTACTTTCATCTAAATCAGAATTTTTACTAGAAAATTCTTCAATGTTTTTAACGATTCCATTCTGTGATCGCTTCAAATATTCAACAAAGTCAAGCTCAGCAAAATATTCATCTCCAAGTTCTCGACCTCTGATATCAGATAGTTCTTCAGTAATCAAATGTCCTGAATAATTACAAATAAAAGTTCCTTTCGGAATATCATCCAAACATCGCAATCCCCAGCCTTTACTGTTGGTTTTAAACAGCTGCAACCTTACTGATATTCCATTCTGAACAACTCGATTTGAACACCGACAATCGCACTTGCAATTACTGTTACATTCAAAAACACCTAATAAAATTTATGGTGTTTAAAAAACTTAAAATTTTTTAGATTTAGTTAAGTTGTGTGAAAATCCAAAATAAAAGACATTTAAAAGTCAATTCAAATCCAAGTCAGAAGTGCGACTAAGGAAAGATTAAAATTTAAGTCATATTTAATTTTTTTCGTTAAAAATTCATGCAAACTTAATAGTTATTTACTCATTTTTTATATATTCCTGAAAAGATGACATTTTTTTCTAATTTGTTTTTTTTTTTAAAGATATTAACAAAATAATTAATTCTTGTCTTTTTTCTAATTTAATAAATTAAATCGTTATTTATTTGTCAATTTTTTTTTTTTTTCCTTTTCATCTTAAAAAAATATCGGAGTTATTAACGAATTTTTTGTTTTAAAAAAATCAATAAAATTATATTTTTTTCTAAGAAAAAATTTTCACAAAATATAATTTTCTGCTCTGCTTTCTGTATCCTTAACTGCCTTATTCTAAATTGTTAAAGTATCAATAACAGAATCATAAAATTTTAATAAAAAAAATTTTACAAATTGCGAAGAAAAATTCCAAATAAGATTAGATCAAAGACACAACAAAAAAAAGTATTGATATTTTATTTTATTATAAATATTTCCTTTTTTAATTAAAATTTATTTTTATTCGTTAAATTCAATGAAATATATTTTGATTTATCCATTGTCATCATCAAAGTTTAAAAAGCTCAATTTTTTCAATTTTAATATTTTAAGAAAAAATTTATTTTTGAAATTATGGAAGGTTTTCGCGCTCTTTCTCTTTTTTTATTTTTTATTAACTGATAAAAAATTATTTTTTCATTTAATTTTTTCAAGATACAATTAATTAAAAATTATCCCGGATTATTTTACAATTTAGAAAAAGCCTGAACAAAAAGCGATAGTTCAAATTTAAAAAAAAAAAAAGATGGGAGTTACTTTTTCTATATTATTGTATTGAAATTAAATAAATTAAATCAATCATATAATATTTAGTTTTTAATTTTTTTAAAATAAAAATCATTAAATATTAATTTTTTTACAATAAAGAAAATAATTTCCTCTAAAAATTTTATATTCAATATCAATATTTACGAATCAGTATCTATCAAAATACATATTTTTGAAAAAAGTTTTTTTTACCAAATAAATCATGAAATGAAATGATAGAATAACTCTCTATCTAAAAATTAATTTAACACTAGCAATATTTTATTTCATTTTTAATTACTGGAAAAGCGAAAAATAAAACACATGGTGTATATAATTTGATGAGAGCTTACGTTTTAAAATTGTATCAACTATAAAATTGTCTTTTATGAAAAATTTCTTTCTTTGTAATAGACAAATTGAAAGTCATGATCAAATGAAATTTTCCAATCATAATTTTAGTTTTTGATTTAAATAAAGAGGTGTTTTTTATCGATTTTTAAATAAAATGACTAATTTTTTAAATTTTATTAAATATGATTTCTTTAATTGTTAATTAAATAGAAAATTATCTGAATTTTTGTCTGAAGTAAAATTAAATCTCAATAAATATTTTGAAATAGAAAATTTAACTTTTTTTCGCCGTATTAAAATATCATTTAAAATCATTATTTGTTTACCATGATATAGATTTTAAATTTTTCTTTAAAGTTTTCAAAAAAAGTATTTAGAAGAATCATTTAGAAAAAAAATTAAAAGTTAGTATTTTAATGAAAAAAAAACAGATTTAATTTTAAATTTTTTTTAATTAAAGAAGATTTGTTGAAACAAGTCAATTTACTTGACTTGACTTTGACTTGATGACTTTTGCCCAAGACTGTTAATTACGTTTTATAATAAATCAGTTATTATAAAAACCACCAAAATATATTTAAATTGTCGTTTTGATTTTCAAATAAAAGCTTAAAAATTTGACTTTTTTAAATTCTAAATTTAATTGAATTATGATTCAAATTTGAATTTAAATTTAATCATTATTCTAAGTTTAAATTAAAAATTAACTTAAAAATTTGTTAAAATTTAAGCTCAAATAAAAATTTTTTTTAAATTCAGACTCAATGTTAAAAATTAATTTAATTATTTGAAAGTAAATTCAAATGCTATTTAATTACAAAACTAGTTTCACCCCTAGTGTTACGATACAAATTATCTAAACTGTTGGATTTTTAAACTAATTGTAAGGTTTTTTTTCTCAAAATAAAAATATGATATTCC
>QEOQ01000519.1:642093-662991 GCA_010279815.1 Brachionus plicatilis
ATTACTGAACTATCAAGGCTTGTTTTGCCTTTGCAGGTCTTCCAGGTTTTCTTTTTTCGCCGATAGGAATATTTTTCGCTGATAATGGTATTTCACATCCAGGAATATTTAGAATTTTTGATATACCAATCAAGTGCTTGCAAATGTTATTCTTAATGTACCATCTACATGAACCATCCATTATACCAGCATTATATGGTATAATGCTTTCGTTGTTTTCTCCAATTGCCTATTTTATTGAGATCTTCCAAAGCTTCATCAAATAATAAAAGTATACTTGACCTTTGCTTCTTTTCCTTTTTCTGTGCAATGTTTCAGATTCAATTTCCGAATCTACATCATCACTAGTATCTTGATAATCTAGTACGTTTTCACTTGATGACGATACTGTGTTATCTTGAATTACTGCTGTTGCCATCGTATCGATTGAGTTTCAATTGATTTTTAAAGGATTTGCGGTAAATAACATTATGAAAAATACTATTTATAATATTTTTGGGGAATAAAAAATTGAATTGGTGAAGTATAAATTAATTTGGTTAAATAAATTTTAATTTGGTTTAGAAACCTATTTTGAATTGGTGGTTTGATTTGCACAGGTAATTGTGATTTTTTAGTGTCAATTAAGAATAAATTTGCGGCAAAATACACGAATTAGGTGTTAAATTTTGGTAATCGAGTTTCGCCTTAGATTATATTTTTTTGGTGATATTCTTTATTTTTTTGGTGAATAAAAAAAATATTATTGGGGAATGATAATTGTATGCCATTTTAAAAATGGATAGTTTTAATTTCGTCATCATATAAAGTTGTTAGACAACACCCTTACAACTAAATTAGATCCCAAGTTTATTCCAAAAATTTTGTTAGTCAATACTATTCAACTTTTGATTTTACACTCAATTGCATCAAAATAATTTTTTTCATAGCACTGGAAAGCTTTATCACTTAATATGAGATAGACTATTTCAAACTTGGTAAGTGATCAGATCATCACTGAGTGCATTCAATGATTTCTTTTATTTTTTTATTCTGTTTTCACTTAAATCTTTTTCAAATCAAAATTTTAAAAACGATGAAAAAATCCTTATCAATTACACATTGGAAAAAAAAGGTTGTACATATTTCTAGCAAAAGTTTGCTCTCAAAAAAAAATAAGGAAAAAAATTGTTTTTCAAAATTTTAGTAATATTTTCTAAAAAAAGACTAAAAGATTTAGTGTCTGGTAAATTTTTATATAATTTTATCAATATTCGATAAGTTTAAAAGAAGTTCTGTTCTTTATCAACCTGATCCGTTTTATTTTGTTATAAAATAATTTATTTTTTTGCAGAAAAATCTACTTGAAGTTTTTTCCATCTCAATTTCAAAACCCAGCAATTTGGATTCCAAATTTTTTTAAAAATTTATTTCATCCGGTTGAATACTAAGACTTCTTAATTAATCGGGAATTTATAATGATTACTTGCGAATATCTTTTAATATGAACATTTTTTCAACTTTCTAATTTGCTTATATTTTTCTTTAAATTACTACAATAATGAATTTTTTTAGAAATAAACTTCCAGGGTTGTTTGATATTTATTTATTTTTTTTATTTTCTTGATTGAAAATGAGAAGAGAGATTGAAATTTTTAGTATTACTGGGATAAGTTGTGAAGTACGTAATTTTTAATTGTAATATGTTATAAAGCTTCACTTTGAGACCGTAGTGTCTGTTCGTACTATTCATCTTCTTGTTCGAGTTGTTTAATTCGTTTCAGTTACCCAGAGTCAATTATTTCTTGATATTTTTTTATTATTTCTTGATATAAGGCCAGCTGTTTGGAGATCGCACTCTCTCCTTTCAGCAGACGAATCAAAAAAAAAAAATGTTAAATAATAAAAATTCTCTAGATAAAAATAAGATAAATTAAAAATTTTTAACTAGACTATTATACTAAGTTGTTGATGATTGATTAGGTTGGTTTTAGATTTGAAATCTCAAATGAGCTTACGATTGTTTTGATGTCCTCATCGATTGATTTTGCCTCTGTTTAATATTTTTAAATCATGCGTATTTCTTCTCGTGGATTTTTACATCAGCACATTGAATATTTTCCACATCTTTTTCTATCTAGTAAAAGTGAATCCGGGTAAAATGATAAGGATTTTTGAAAAAATGTAAAATATAAGTGTAATTTTCGACTTAAGTGTTAAAAAAATTAAATCTTAACACATTTTACCTTCGAGTTAAGCGATATTCGACTTAAACGAGTTCGAGTTGACCGTAAAATTTTATAATTGATATCAATGTAAACCAACCAACTTGTTCAATATTTTTCGACTTAACCGAGTTCGACTTAAACGGGTTTACCTGTTGGAGAATTTGAAGGGGACCATTTGAGGCGGAAATTTTTGAATCTTCCCTTAATAAGTTTAAAAAATTTTGGGTTTCCTCTTAGAACATTTGTTAGAATTAACTTGATTGCCTTATGATATCAGTTAAACATGGTAACATTTTTTGGCTTTTATTAAGAATTTTCATTCAGTATATATGTTACCGTAAATTTCTTAAACACGTAAATTTGTAAATTTACTGGTCTTTCAGTAAAAATGTAAAACATAAAAAAATAAATGAATTTTAGATATTTACTGATTCTTTATTTATTTAAGTAATTAGGAATTTACTGAAACCAGTTTAGTAAATTACTGAAAAGAAGCTTATATTTTCAAATATTGTCCTTTAAATTTAGTAATTTACTTGAATCTTTTTTTTAAATTACTGAAAAAGGGTAATTAAATAAAGTTCGTTTGTTTTCGCAGCTTGAATTGCCTCCACGACATATTGAGTTACACAACAACTGGGATTTTTTGCAACCACATCGATTTGTCATACATTGACCATTACAGTTACATTTTACCATTCCCTGATCACCACTAATTGATTAAAAATTTAATGCTTTCCTAACACTTAAAGCTTTCTCTGGGTTTAAGTTATTTATTTTCTCTCATCCAAGTAGCCAGCATTTTTTTAAGTCCGTGTTGGCTCCTTCTGCGCTACTTTTTGATTGAGGATGTCTGGTTCCGCCATGCACAAATTTAATGGCTATTAAAATTACTAGAGAGAATAGGTTTTACAACAACTACACCAGTGGTCTTGCTTCTTTTTTTATACATAATACATGCTCACATGTATTGATGAAAGATTAATTGATCAATTTTTTTAAAATTTTTTTGTTTCGCCAACAGCTAAAATTTCGTATTGATTCAAGAGATAATATTCTTCACGAGATTTCTTTGTTTTTTTATCTAGTGTAGATTCGATTTGGAGAATTAAAGTTTATTCAGTTAAAATATTGATATTCAGTCACCGATATATCGTCCGAGTTTTTCTTTTCTTTTTTTCGGGATTTTTGAAACATTAGTTTCAGTAAATTGCTGAAACTACAAAAATTGTGTTAAATAATTACTGACTGAAAAGTAAGTTAACAAAATTACTAGTAAAAAACATGACATAATTTTTTTCCTATCTATTTTACATTTTTACTTGTAGACCAGTAAATTTACAAATTTACGTGTTATGTAAATTTACTGTTACATATATAAAGCATGTAAAAAATGCGATGCTTCAAATTTATTTTTTAAAATAAAAATGCTTGTATTTTTCAATCCGACTACATTGAAATTGAAAATATTGCATCAAACTTTGATATTTAAAGTGGTTCTAAAATCTTATTTTCAATGTACTAATTTTAAGTAATAATTCGCCTTTTTACAGAAAAGTGCGAGGCTTTAGCGAATCTTACAATTTTTGGCATAATTATCTTAGCTTTCTAATAACAATTAGTAATTCACGCAAAATTTGGAAATTTTCTTTATATTACGTAGAAATACGTAAAACGACAAATGTAAAAAATTAACCGATTTTAAGGAAAATATGGTCATTTTATTTGAAAATTCTTTTCCAAAGTAAGAAGTATTTTATTCCATATCTTTTTCTAATTTCCCTAAAATAGCGTATTACGACAATTTTCGTCAAAATACTAGTTTTTACTAGAAAATAGAGTAAAAAATTGTAAAAAATTAATTTTTGAATATAACTGATTAATCTAATAGGTAAATAGTATTTAGTTATTTATTCGTTAATTTGTTCAGAGCGAATGCTCCTTCAGAGTAAAATAGTAAAATTGTCACCTTTTTTTAAAAGAAAAGTGTTTTTATAAGTAAAATTTAGACTAATAAACATAAGGCGATATATGTCCAGTTGAAAAAAAAAACTTTTTTACTATTTAAGAAATTTATTAATCAATTCAATTTTACTATTTTACTATTTTAGTAATTATCTTAATCGACTCAATTTTAATAATCATTCAAAGAAAATTAAAATTAAAATTGACCATAGTTTGACATAGAAGTTTGTTAGTTTGATTTGACATAAATCCCCGGTTTAGGGAAAAGGAGCTTAGGTCAAAGGGGTCGGGGCGAAGCCCTGGTTTAGGGGTTCTGATGAGCAGAAGTTTAAGGTCTTTATGATAAATTAGTCTCTATTTTACCCAACTTTTCTAAAATCATTTTATAATGAAATTCTCTTTCTGTGGATACAAATTAAAATTTTTTACTGATATTTTTTTCAAAAGTAAATTTTGTTTTTAGCTCAATTAGTTTCTCTTGAATCAAACTTAAATCGTGAAGAATTTCATTTGGCATATATTCGAAGAGATAATATTTGATCTTATAATTGTACCATGCTTCAGATAATCTAAGGTTGGTAGATTTACCATACCATTGTGTGATGTTTTGTCAAAGGCTTTATCAAGATTGAAGAAGAAAGCTCCTGTTAGTTGATTGCGTTTGAAGTCATCTGTTATTGATCGGTTTAATCTCAATATGTGATTTTGGGTGCTTTTGGATTTTCTGAAACCAGACTGATAGGTTGGTAGAATTTTTGAGTTTTCTACCCAATCTTGAATCTTTTGATTTACAATTTTTCGAGCCATTTGGATAAGAAACTGAGGAGGGAGATAGGCCTGTAAGAGTCTATACTATCTGGAGGCTTATTTTTTTAAAAATCATGAAAATTTTGGATTTTTTCCAAATTGAGTGTATGTGGCCATGATTAAGAGATGTTAAATATTTTGTTTATTTCATCATGTTTTGGAAAAGGGAGATTTTTAAATACCTTGTTGGATATTAGATCAAACCTGCTGCTGCTTTTGAGTTGGTTGACTATAGCGTTTTCATCATTTCGTTTCTACTTATATGCATATAGCTTCGTATTGGAAAGGTAGACGAGCCTTGTCTCACAGATGTTTGACTATCAGTAAAAATTTTTCTAAATTACATGCAAATAATTCTGCAATTTCGGCTGGATCGCTGGTAGAATGGTAATGATTTCTCAGAATTATTAATATTTTTTTACTATTATTTTCCATGTATGTGCTCAGAAGTGCTTGCCAATGCTTCGATTCCGATTGATTGAACTCTTTCAGATAAGTTAGTTTGTCTTCAAGAATATGTTTGTTATGTCTATATAGCTCCGATTTCAAATAACGTTCAAGATAGTTAAATATTTTTTTGTGTGCTGGATTGTTGTGTTTTTTCCCAGCCGTCTGATTTTTCTCTTGAATTATTTTATAAACCCTGGGAAGTTGCCTATCCCCTAACCCATTTTTATTCTGATTTTTAGCGATATAGCTAATAGTTTTCCACCTACTGTAAAAATAGCCTTGTTCGCAGATGACCTCTGTATCTTGGCATTCAGGACCAGTAAAATGGAAATTCAAATAATTCTTCAAAAGGTAGTGAATAGAAAAAAATTTCCAAAATAAACCTAACGGGTGACCAAAAATGGTTGTCTTAAAATTCATTGAGAAAAAAAATAGTGAACGGACAATGATATAATAGTGAAATTTTGAGGGTTTACAGCTTTTTTTCTCTAGTTTCTGAAATTGATATTTTTATAAAACTTTCTTTTCAAAATTAGTCCACTCTGGCCTACTAATTGACCGCTACCTGCTACTTAGGTTTTCCTCATAAATCACCATATAAAAGTTGCAAGTTTTATATATCATTGTGTAGAAAATTTTTTTATGATTAAAATGAGCCATAGATTGTTTTATTCCGTCTAGTTTTCGAGAAGATACAATCAAATAACACCAAAAAATGACCATTATTCTAAAATACAAAAAACTTAATCGATTCCAATTGTCTACCCATTTATTCGACATAAAGTTTTATCTTTGACTGGTCCTTGTGAATTGTTTTGCTAACCTGTGGTTTCCTGTTCGAATTTCTCTAGCTTGGCCTTTAACAGATAGTGAATTAGTCAGCTTGTTCGGGTTGTACCAGTCAATAATGTTCAACTCTTTCGAATTTTTAATTAAGTCTGCTCGATTAAGTCGATTAAGTCTGCTCTCTCTCTTCATTCTTTGACGGTAGATTAATCCATTTTTCTAATCTTATTTCTAATGAAAGATTTTTCATGCTCTTAACAAGCTTTGTATCTCTAATCTGTACTTTCTCTAGTACATTTTTGTCTTTTTTGGTATGAGGGCACCAAGCTGCTGTTGCATATTCTAAATGCAGTCTTACAATTGTATCATAAAGCGATCTAAACGATTGAAAAGACAAGAACTTAAAGGCCTTTCCCAATTGCCAGAGAACAGTGGAGGCTGTATTTAAAGCTATAAACCTTTCTAAAAAAAAAGGTTTAGGTTAGGTCATCTGATAGGTGTATCTCCAAAATGTGTCTCTTCAACTAAAAAACGATATGAAGAGACCTCGGAAGCTAACTTTTAGGCATGAAAGATAAATTTATAAGGAGATTAGAAAATGCCTTACATCTAGTTATCAAAAACTCGCCACTGATTTTAATTCTAAGACTCAAGGAGTTATGATAAGTAAGTAAGTAATACTGTAATTGAGATATCCCAAAAAAAAGGTTAAGAGTCTCATACAAAAGACAAAAAAGATATTGGTGGTGTAAACAGAGACTTAATTGGACATTTAATGGCTGGTCCAGAGTTATTTTCAGTGACGAGTCCAATTTTGAGGTCTTTATTCGTTAATCAAGAGTAACAGTACAAAGGTTTGAAAATGAGCAAGATGGCGCTTCGGCACATACTTCTCACTCAGTTAACGACTGGTTCAAAGAACAGAACACTGACGTTCAGCCATGGTGAGCCCGTTCACTTGATCTCAACTTAATCGAGAACTCATGGTCATACATGGATGCCAAAATGGTAAACACTAAAATAACTTCTATTGAGCATTTAGAAGAGGTTTTACACAAAAAGTAGTTAAAAATTCCGACTGTGTACGCACAAAAATTGATTGAATCTATGCCAAAAAGAGTTTTGGCTTGTTATAACGCCAAAGGCGGTTATTTCAAATATTAAATTGGAAAAATTTTTAAACTTTTGAATCGTTTTTTTCTTATTAATTAATTTTATCCATTTTTTCTTTGTATTTTTTTATATGATTTTTATGACAAATAAAAAATTAAAAAAAAAAAAGCTTTTTTTTATTCCCATCTTTTATATGCGTTAAAAATTATTTTGTTAACAAATTTCTAAACTTTTGAAACATACTGTAAAACTTTCCCTTTCGTAATGTTACCATATCTATTTGCATGTTTCGAAATATTGTAAGCCTAACAATGTAATACTTTATATATGTATCACTTTATTTATATAAACAATTTTTTTAAAATTACATATTTTTTACCTGAAGGAGCCTTGGTTTGAACAGAAATTCAACTAAATTTAAAAAAAAATATTACTACTTAAAGTCGTATTGACAATTTGAAATTATCTAAGCTTTTTAATTAAAACAATTGATCTTATATTTATTTTTACACATTACTTTATTATTAATTTATTTCATTAAAAAATAAATAAGATATTACGCTTCTTTGATTTAACTTTATACAATTAAAATTTTCTGATAAATTCCTGTTCCCCAAGATCTTTCAACTGACTGCCTCTTTTATTCAGGTCGTCAAATGAGAGTTATAAAATCGATTGATAAAACATAAAAGAAGATATTAAGATCTAATTTTCTAAGTTTATGTTAACTTAGAAATGAGTCCTTATTAGTCAAAGTTTGCACACTCAAAAAGCATAATTTTGATAAAGAATACATTTATTAAAATTCAAAAGAAATTTAGTCAAATTTAATAAAAGCAATAATAATTTAGAATTCAAAAACAATGAAAATTCAGTGCATCTATTTGAAAAAAAAATCTATTTCAATTAATTCTGCTTTAAATTTTTCAAAAATTATAATTGTTTTTTTTTTTAATTTGAATGATATCTAATTAAACCCATTATTTTATTTGTTTTTTTTTTTTAAATTGGAGTATTTTTGATTTAGATCAGTTTGAAATAATGCTTTAAAACATTGTGTTCAAATTTTTTAAATTATTTTAATAACAAAACATAAAATTCAAATTGATGACTCGTTATATTTTCAATCATTTACTTTTATTTTTTATCTTTATCGATGCGAATTTTTTTGGTACTTTACATGTTAATGCAACAAATTTTAAAACTAAAGAACGCATTGAAAATAGAAACGAAATACATTACAATGTGCCAGATCCAGGTATCAATGACTATTATTTTTTTATTTGATTTTAATAGAACAAATTTAATCTGACAATTGACAAGATTGCACAGGACCATTTGGGTTGTGTACTCAGGAAGATAAAGACAGGCTAGGATACTTTGCTATTAAAATACTTCATGAAAAAATGGATGATGACCGAGATGGTCACATAGAAATTAAAGAAACCAAAGAAGTTATTATTTATGGTATTTGTTAGTTTGTTTGTTTATTTTTAACATCTCTTTTTAGTTTCTATCTGAGGAGCTTCAATATAAGAATGGTGAAAATGATCGTGAGAAAAAATTTCATCGATCAGACTCTATGATTTCAGTAGATGAAATGTGGAAATCGTGGCACCATTCGCAAGTTTTTAATTGGACCATTGACGAAGTAGTGGCATGGGTCAATGACCAAGTGAAACTTCCACAATATTCTGAGTATTTTAGACGAAATCGCATCGATGGTCAATTTTTTCCAAGATTAGCAATAAACGAAAACCATTATTATTCAAATGTTATGCAAATTAAAGACCCAAGACACAAACGACTTCTAATAATAAAAGCAACTGATTTGGTTCTTTTCGGACCAACTCAAAAGCCACACAATTTTGTTAAAGATTTTTTTTTGGTCGGCTCACTTACTCTATCGATTATATTCTCCCTGTATTTATATGGCAAACATCGTCAATCTCTTGATCGGATAAGAAGAATGATGAGCGAAGTTGAAAAACTAGGTACCACAGAAGAAAATGAAACACTAATAAATCAACTGAAAAATAACCTAAAAAATGATGATACCTTTTCCAATTTTAACATGTCAAAAAATGATTCGTGTGCATCTCTTTTTTCAATCCGAAAGCGTTCAATATTTTCAAAGTCTAATTCAGTTGGCGCATCTTTCGATCCATCTGAATTTGAAGAAAATTTTAATCTAAAAGAAAATCAGACAATAATCGAAAAAAATCAACGCTTAGCAGAAGAACTTAATCAAGCTAAAGTGAGTTTTCTTTTGACATTCTTTATTAATCTATAATCGGTGTTGTTCAAAAGTCACAAGTCTTAAGTCAATAATAATTCTCTAACACTTATTTTTGTCTTATTTAAAATTTTTACTTATTTTTTTTATGTTCTACCTTATTTTTAACTTTATTTAATGATAATAATAATAATAATAATAAGGCTATTGATAATGAATGACCAAAAATAATCGTCTAACTTAGTGCAAAGGTTAGTTGCACTATAGTAGCCTGTACAATCAATTTTATTTTTTTTAAGACAGTTGTAAAGTTTTTAAGACCATTAATTTTTTCTTTTCCAACAACTTCTCTTGGTAAAATATTCCAAATATTTGCAATTCGGTTTGTAAAAAGGTTAAATCTTTGACTGCAATTCTGAACTAATTGCTTTTCAAACCCATAATTATCACTTCTTGAACCATACTGACTAGATTTTTGATTAAGAGGATGATGTCATTCAAATTGATCTTGATTTCTAACTATTTTAAATTGTACTCCTAACTCATCTATGATTTTAGTCGCTCTTCTTTGGACCCCTTCAATACTGCTGCTATATTTTTAAAAATATGGATTCCAAACTTGAACCACATACTCTAAATGAACCTTACCAATTATATATTAAGTTTTTTTATGTATAAACAAATAAATAAAAATAAACAAGTCTATTCCAAGTCAAAAATTTTTATGTTTTTTTACAGAGTTGTTTAAAAGTCCCAAAAAAAAGTCCGGACTTGGACTTTACTTAAGACTTGGGACTTTTAAACAAATCAGTTTTTTTGTTTTAAGTCCAAATCCAGACCTTAGAATTTTTTATTTTTAAATAAAGTCCGAACTTTAATTTTAATGACTTTGACTTTAAATATGCCGCCACAATAACTGCATGGAACGGTAAAAATTCAAATATAAAATTAGAATTGAAAATGACTTGATTTTGAAAGTCAAGTCTGCATTTTGATTTTAATTTTAATGGCTTTGACTTTAATTTGGGGCTTTTAAACAACTCTGTCTATAATTTGTAAAATAAAAAATAAAATTTTAAATGAATTTAGTTTAAATTTTTCAAAATATTAATTAGAAATTTTTTTAAGACCGAGGCTGACTATTTAAGAGAAGCCCGCGAAAATACAAATGGACAACTAAAAAGGCTAGAACTAGCAGAACAAGAGCTGGAAAAGGTTCGAGCAGCGCTTAAACAAACAGAAGCACGATTAGAAATCGTTAAATTTCAAACACCCCAAAATTTAACTCATCTTTTAAATCGAACTTACGAATCTGAACGTCAATTATTAGAATACAAATTTATTACACTTCAAAAAGAAAAAGAAGCTTGCTTTGAAGCTCTAAACAAGATATCAAAGCGTCAGTCTGGACTGTTGGGTGCCCTCAAAATAGCTCACTCTTCTACACTCGAGGAAATCAATCATAAATTAGAAATTTTGAAGTATAATTATTAAATCAAATAATTTTGTTTAATTAAATGAAAAAAAAACATTATTTAGACATGAAATACAAAAATGTAAGTCAGATAAGCATGAATGGAATAAACGTTGGTCAGCTATTGACGAAATATGTAGCAGGAACAATGAAACTAATTTTTCCGAAAATTTTAATCAAGATCAAAGCTAATTTAATGGAATTTCTTTATTTGTTTAAAAATTCTGTGAGTCATCTAATTCAATCCAACAATTTCTCATTTTGAAAAAAATAAAAATTTTCTGTATCTTTGAAACTTCATAAAATTGACTCTTTTAATTTAGAATTTAATTTGATTTATATAAAAGATTACAAAAATATTTAATTTTAACTTTTATTTGGTATTCAACTATTTAAAAAGTTGAAAATAACTTTGATCAAAGCAGTGACTCAAAATTAATTTTTTTTTAGAAATTTTAAAGATACATTTGGAAAATGTGAGTATATGTAATTATTTTTCTCTCTTTAATTTTATGTCAATCTAAAGATTTAGTAATAATTTAAACAAAATCAATCTCTGGGTCTTCCCTTTTATGTGACATTCTATCTAATGACCATTTTAAAAATTGACAAGAAACTTTAAGAACATATATTTAATAACAAAACTATTATAAATATAAATTTTCAAATTAAATCATTTATTTAAATCAATATCAAGAATTTTTTTCATAATTTATGCAACTCAAGTCCTCTTTCACCTTCAAAACATACTTATATTATTTTGGTTGTTAATTTTACTAAGTGTTGTTTAGTTAATGAATTAGAGTCAACAATATTTTAATTGATCCATAAACAGATCAAAAATCTTAGTTTTTATATTTTAATCATCAAAATTTTGTTGATTAAATATTTTGAATCGTTGTAAGCATTATCGTGCACATGATCATAATCATGGCATGAATACCTTCTTGATTATCACTCAAATTAATTTCCATCAATCAAGTATTTGAATTTATTTATATGTTTTAGTTTTTTAAAGTATTATATGTTTCGCTGTTGAAAGTTCTAAATATTATTTAAAGAATTAAAAATTGGAAAGAAATTTTTATAATTTTATCATAAGACATTTTATTATATTTTGATCAAACTATCTGGTCACTTTTTTAATATGTTCACATAACAGGAAATCCCAAAAGTTAATTGAAATTTCTTATTTAATTATCAAATATAATGCAAGGACCATTTCATTTTGATTAAAGGTCTGAATATTGGAAATCGAATCCAAAAAAATTCTGTGAATATTGCAAAATTTGGATACAAGGAAACAAAGCGGTAATGTTTTTTAAGTTAAAATAAATATCTCTAAATTCTGATAAGAGCATTAGTATTCATGAAAATGGAGGAAATCATAAAGATAAAGTTCGAAGAAGATTACAAGAAGTAAATAAGATTTTAATATTCCCCTTTGAATTAATGAATTTAATATTTATATGTCTATAAAATTTTATAGATTAAAAAGAAATCTATAGAGAAAAAAAATGAAGAAAAGGAAATTGGAAGATCAATGGCAGCGATTGAACGAGCTGCACTCGCAGCAATGCAAAGTGATATTCTAAGTAATCCATCATTACGAAATCAATATGGCCTAGAAAGTTTGCTAATTATTCTTTAATAATTATCACTTTAAAAATTAAATAAAAGCTAAAGCCAAATCAACTGAGAGCATATCCAGTTCACATCCGTCCACTTCAAAAGATCTAAAGAACGAAGAGAAAAAAATCAAGAGACAAGAGATTCCTCTGAAAAGACTTAACGTTCCCGAATCTGAATCGAAAATTGGAAAATGGGAAAATTCAGAATGCAAAAGGTTTTTACAGAGTTATCTTATTTTATTTTTCTAAATCAAATAATTTAAGAGCTTATTTAGACGCAAATGCAGACAAAGCTAATTATCTGCAACTTCCAACCAAAGAAAAAAAAATTGAAAAAAAAGTTGAAGCAATTATATTGAAAAAAGAGGTAAAAGAGGAGAATAATTCTATTGATGTAAAAACTGAAACGAAAGAAGAAGATTTCAAAAGCAAATGGAAGCCTATTGAAAATTTAGATTCTAGCCAAAGTAGGCTCATAATAATTTTTAAAGTTTTAAATTTTTTTTTTTTAAATTTTTTAGAATCTGAAAATCAAGAAGAAAGTGAAAATTTTCATTCCGAATTAAATCTAAATGAAACCTTGAACATTGGCTTTAAAAAAGAACCAAACGAAGAAAAAATTCCTACCATCAAAAATTCAGATAAAAAAGAAAAAAAGATAACATTTAAAAAAAGAAGCAAGGAAGTAAATTTACGACAAAGAAATGATGATTAAATTTTTTTGTAAAAATATAAAGTTATAAAATTATATAAATATATATATATATATTGATGTTTTAGTTAGTATTTTATACAAAACAATAACAAAAAATAAAATTTAACTTTGCAGTTTTGGCACTTTAACGAAAATTCAGCTTAGCAAGACTTGTTGCTAAGGACGACACAGAATGGACTGCTGTTGAGGAATTACCGGCTACTGAATCAATTATTGCTGAACTATTTTGATTTGAAATTTTTTTGGCCAGATTACTTATAACTTTAGATGAAATTTTGGATCGATTTCCATTTACTGACAATGAACTTCCAGCATTTTCGCTACAACTACTCGCTAATTTTCTAATATTTTGTTTTTGTAAACTTGTATTTTCAAGAAAATCACATGACTTATCATCATCTTAAAAACAATTTTTAAAATTTCAATCTAATTTACAGTTAATAAAATAAATACTATTTTTATATACAGTGGTGATTTGACACGAGGATTTAACCAAATTTTAGATTCCCTTATATTTCATTGCACTTATTTTTTTGGAAATCTTTGAAATTCTAACAAATAACATGAACTATCTTACTTAAGACCGTACTTAATTATCAAAATAAGCCAACAAATATCATTTTATTAAAATAAACCCTAAAAATACAAATATAAAAAAGATAAACAAAAAGCTGTCGATTGTTTATCAATAAATTACTATAAATAATCTTAAATGTACTCAAGTTAAAAAAACTGATAACCCGTAAATACTGCTTTTCAAGACTTTAAAGTTTGATTCGACCATGTATTCCCATGCATGTCAAAATAATTTTTATTAGTTTTGAATTTTTCTAATATAATTAAATAATTTTTACATATACAGATGCTAAATTGTCATTTAGCTCTAATTTACTTTATCTTTTTCATACATCTTTTGAGTACATTAAATTGATCAAAGCAAAATTTAAAATTCGCTATCACTATCGAATTTGATCATTTTATAAATGTTTATTAGAGCATAAGTAGTGACTTTTGATATCTGAAAATATTTTTTTAATATTGAAAATTTTTTCCTATGTTAAAAATTTTGATTATGCATGTTAATAAATTTTCGAAGCATAAATTTTTTTTAGTGAAATAAAAAAATTATTAGAACAAGAAATTATTCTCATAAGTGATCATTAATTTCAATTTTGTAAAATTTTTTAAATATTTGTGAATTTTATTGATGTACTTTATTAAAAAATTAAAATAAAATATTCAAAACAAAGATTATTGCAGATTTTGGCTCAATTTTTTTCATATAAAACTTTTGAAATTTTAATATTTACTCCAAATTAGCCGAGCATAACATAAAAATTTGGTTAATCCTTGTATTTTACTTTAAAGATGGTACATCACGATGGTATGAACAAAATAATCTTAGAAAAAGAAACGAGCATATTCATTTCAATTGGAAATTTTTAAATTTTTTAGTTTCATTTTCTTAGCAAGATTCAGCAATTCCATAAGAAATTTATGCTTAAAATTTTGACTCACCTATTGACAGTCGGGTGCTGCACCATTCTTCGTTTCTATTCTTTCTAGAAAGTTTGGCAGTTGCACACTTGACTTGTGTCATATTTCGATTTTTGTCCAAATTTGCTTCTAGATTTAAATTTGATGCGCTAGCGCTCAATGAATTGTTGAAAACTTCATCGGTTATTGAACTAATGCTCCTATTTTTAGAGCGAAATGCATTTTTTAAAATTTTAGTGCCATTTGAAAATCCATCATCCTTTGAATCAATCATTGACTTTTGACCGCCAACACTTGTATTATCGTTCACCAAACTCATGTTCATGCTGGTCAAAATTTTACTATAATAATTGTAATTTGCCATGTTTGGACTTGAGCTGTCTTCATCGCTCGCCACATTAGGCTCTTTTAATTTATAAGACGGATCGAGGCCGTTGGTTGCGTCATACTCGGCACTAATTTTAAAAGTGGAAATTTTCGATTTGTTCACAAACGAACTCTTGTTATTTTCGCTTGAAGTATCAGTACTTATTGCATCTCCATTCAAACAGTTTACATTTGCTTCATTGAAAAGGTTTACTGAGCTGTCTGAGGTCGTGTTAAAATTTTTAATTGGAGGCACACTGTTGTGATTTAAAATTTTTTTCTGATTTTCCTCAGATTCTTTGTAAGGGTGGTAGGAATTCAAGTCGAATTGGAATATTTCTTGGTTTTTAGCTGGTGAAATTGGAGATCTATGATTAAAATTGTCTTTAGATGTTGACTCAAATTTGCTGCAATCACAATTCGAAGTTGGATTGCGATCATTGTCGGTGGAATAATCTGACGCGTTATCTGTAAAATCAAATCCCGTATTTGCTCCATTCTCTTAAATTAAATTAATTCAATATGTACATTTATTTGAATAAAAATTGTAGATTATTGACAGACCCTTAAATTTCCAAAGGCGCAAAGATGATGAGTTTGACGAAGAAACAGAGATGTTTCGCTTTTGTGTTAGAGGAGAGATAAAATAGTTTTGCTTAGTTTCAGTGGGACTGCAATTCGAATTTTCCATTTGATTGACATTCGAAGTCGATGTCGACTTCAGTTTGGTATTGATTCCATCAGTTAAATAATTTGGAAATTTTCGAAGAAACCAAGCTCCTGATTTTTTCAAAAACTTTAAAAAAAAATTTTAAAAAAATACATTTTCAAAAAGGACTTGTTACGGTGTGAATAAAATAAGCGTTTCAACTATTTAAATTAACTTTATCAATATTTACAACTTATCTAGATTTTATCTTTCTGATTTTATAGTCATTAATCATAAGTCATAAATCTTTATGACCGATTTAATTCACAATTTCTACTTGATTTAAGTTCTTTATTATTAATAACCTTTTAAGTTACAACTACTGGATATAAATAAAAGTTGTAATTCTTAAAGAGGGAGCTTTTTAACTTTGTATCTTTTCGACCTTTATTTACTCTAAATTTATAAAAAACGTTTAATCAACACAATTTAGTTCTCTCTTACTTCTCTCTGTTCACTACAAATTCGACATAAATAAACAGTTTTTGAATTAGTTGACGCCGATCCAATTAAGCTGTTTGCCATTGAACCATTACTTGAACTGTTTCTTCTGGATTGTGATGGATTACTGGATAAATCATTATCAATTGTACATTCAGTATCAATACAGCATTTATTACATAAAATCATATTACATGAGCTACACTGGGTTGGAGCTGTGCGCAAAAGGCAAAAGTAGTCGCCACATAAAGCACATCTATTCGGTGACAAATTACAGCCAGCTTGACTTGCATTTCTTTTCATATTTTCAAGTCTGTCGACAAGTTTACTTTAAAAAATAAGAACATAAGATCAATCAAAAAAAAAATAGCAAAATTAGTAGCATACATCACTCGGTCTCGTTCATTTTGCTCCAATTTTTCACTTCTCTGAAGCACTTTTTGAATTTCTATTAGCTCAGCTTCAGTCAGTTGTGGATCTTTTTTGACAGCTTTTTTCCCTGTATGAATGGACCAACCAGCATTTAGTCTAAAAACAAAAACTATTATTTTCTAACTAAGAATGACCCTACTAAAGATTCTATTGAACTTTTAAATGAATTTAAAGTCAACCAAGTTAGTCGAAACCAGAGTTGTCAAAAAGCACAAGTCTAGGGTAAAGTCCAAGTCTGAACTATTTTTTTTTTAAATCAAAGTCTTTGGCTTGAATTTTTCAGACCTAATTAAAATTATTAAAATGTTCGGACAATTTTGGTAGGCTAAAATTTAAAAAAATTAAAATCAGGATTGGTTTGCAATTTTTTACAAATTTTTAAAATAATTTTTTTTAAAATCTCATTTTTTGAGATATGTCAGTTCAATGTAGCCATTTAATTGACATTTTAGTACAAAAATTTTTTCACCTAGAATAATGTTGAGTACAAAAAGTCAATCATCTCTTCAATATTAAAATTTTAACAAAATTCTAATAATTGCATACTAAAAAAATATTTTGAAAAATTTCTAAAACTTTATAATTAAAAGTTATTAGAATTTTTAAAATATTTTTAAATATATCGCAAATATCACTGAAATTCTTTTTATGGTCTGAAAAATATAATATTATTAGGAAAAAAAATTGAAAAAATTTCGAACACTTATTGAACTGGCGTATTAATTTAAATTAAAAAAAAAAAGCTTTAGGATACATAAAAAAATCTTATAGAAAATTCATTGATCGATATTTAATAGATCCATTAATTTAATTAGATTTTTTTAATGATTTCTTTTATTGAGTTTTTTATTAAGTAGCTTACTTTGATCTTAGTTGCAGATTGCGATCATTTGGACAAGTCCACCGATCACCTTTTAATTCTTTTGTCATATTTGAGTTATTGATGCGAATTACTTGTAGATTTCAGATGTTTACCTTAAGTTAAACAAATTGACAGATTAAATATTTACATTTATTAAATGATGATACCAGCTTGAATCTCATTTGAATATTTTCGCTATCGCAAATATCAAAGCTAAAATAAAAAAAATTTTGACAAATTTAATATTTTCTTGCAAAATAAAAAGTTTGATTTAAAATTCATAGAACTTGATCATTATCATCTAATATTTTTATATTCGAATAATTAAGTATTAAACAAGGATTTAACTAATTTAAACCTCATAATTAGAGTAAAACATTGATTGCATTTTTGTGGTTTTTTAAAAAAAGATGAAAGCAGAACATGGAAATAAAAAGAAAAATCGAAAAGATGCTTATGCATTCATTATTATTATTATAATAATCATAATAAAAATATAAAATCGAATTTACGTCTCTTCGATTTTTATTCAGAATAATCCATATACTCTCTTTGCCTTTTTTGCAAGAGACTTAATTTATTGTTAATACTGGAAAAATAAATAATTAGAAGACTTAACATTCTCGAAGAAAAGAAAATTAAATAAGGACACACCATTCAATTAATTAAATTCATTATGATTTGTTTTTATATACACTGGTTAATTAATTTAAAATTGTTTATTTCAAAAGTGCTTTTTAACAAGACTTAAATGATTACAAATCATTTTTTAGAATCTAAAATTTTTTAAAAATTCCATTTTTATTACTAATTCTGTAAAGAGTATCGATATTTTATTGTATATTCTAATACATAAATAGCTTAAAATATAAAAATTAGAACTATAATGTCCAAATAATGAAATAAATATACTTTGAAATAATTTTCTGAAGAATAAATAAATACAATAAAACACAAATCTAAATTTTAATAGAAATTTATCTTTTTTTTTTGATGTGCTAAAAATGGAAATAAAATTCACAGAACAGATAAAATTCTAAAGAATAATTCTAAAGAAATACTTTGAGCAGTCTTATTTTATATTTTATTGATCTCTTTCGGTTAGATACCAAGTCTTGAAAAAACAACAGTAAAAAGTTTATTTAGTTCCTTTATTTATTCGGAAACTTTTTTGCTAATTTTAGCTAAATTGCTCTCTTGCTCAGTTTATTTTAAAAATTACTACCAAAATCAATAAACTGACACCTTTTATTGCATTACATGCATTTATGTTTTGTTCTTATCAAAAATAATTTATTATATTAGCTTTAAAAATAGCATAAATATGTAGTCAGGATTATAAAATTATTAACATAAAAAGATTAATTTTACTATCGAATTTCTTTAAAACGAAAACTATTTCAAATTATCAAAAAAAATGTTAGACTTCTAAATCTAAATACTTTGCTTTTAATTTTAGACTTAGAAGTATTTAAGAAGATTTTTAAAACGGATTCGAAAAATTAAATAAACAAAAATCAAAACCATTCATTTAAAAAAATTTATCCGATAATTAGTTTATAATTAATTTTAAATTAAAAAAATTACTTTTCAAAAAATAAATTTAGGATTAAATACTTTAAAACTTAATAAATTTACTTGAATGTAGTTTTTTTATTTAATAAATATGTTATTCTATAAAAAAAGAAAGTTAAATTTATATTATTTTAAAATATTTGTTGTATATTTAAAATTCTGTTTACAATAATTTTTATTTTTAAATAACTGGTTTATGATATCTTCCATATTAACATGCTTAAATAGAAATTTAAAAATTAAACTCTATACTGACTTAAAAAAACACAAAGTTATTTTCCGAGCAAGATTTTGTTCTTAAATTTTGAGAATAAAATTGAATCAGACTATAAAATGAAGTCAAAGTCTCTTTTGGACAGGAAAATATTAAAAAAGTAAATCAAAAAAGAATTTCTCAAATGCTCATTTTATTCCATTATTTGTTTAATTTTCTTCTGTGCAGTAGTCTCAAAATTATAGTTGGCCCATAGTCGGCCGGCCACCTCACGGTTTTCTAAAATTAGGCCGGCCACTTCACGGTCGGTTTTTATTTTGGCCGATAGTTGGCCGGCCACCTCACGGTCTTTTAAAATTTGGCCGGCCGATTCACGGACGGTCTAAAATGCGGCCGTTAAATTCACGGCCAAAATAGACCGTTTATACTGGCCGTTCAAGTCCGACCGTAGACCGGCCGGCCAACACTAATAAAAATCAAATATAGTTGAATTAAATAAAATTAAAATAAGAAAAAAAGAAAAAAAGTTGAGCCTAAAACGTTAAAAGCGGAATGCAGAAAGCTGAATTTCTTTTTGTGTAATTCTTCAACTTTTTTTTAATAGTAAAAAAACCGCAATATTAGATATACTAAATACCTAAAAAGGAAATTTCCGCCTCGTCATTTTGATTTTTTGGGTAAATTTAAAAAATATGGAAAATTATGGAAAAAATTTATTGGAAAAAAAACCAAAAGTAAAAAAATGTTTTCAAATTTACTGATCTATTAAACAATTAAAAATATAATTTTCGCAAGACCTTTTACTTTTACCATTTTGATAATACTCACTCACCTTGGCACACTTAAAATGGTACCAAAACTGGCATGAATCTCATTCAATACACTTTTTTAAACAAAGGTTATTGCATATTGGACACTTAGACTTTTATCATTAATAAAGTTATAGTTAATTTGAACTTCATTCTGTGCAGTAGTTTCAAAAATTTCCTTTAGTTTTTCAATCTCAAAATTTTTCAAGGAATCGTCGCTAAATTGCTTATAATTCTTATAGAACCGTTCAGATTGTAATGGAAATTTTCTAGCCAAAACCATATTCAATTGAGGGTGAAACTCAGCCAATATGATCTCTTTTAAAAAAGGCTAAAATTAAATTAAACCATCCTTATTACTACTAATATGGATATCTAATCGAATTTTTGCCATTTTTCTATGAAAAAAATGCTGTGGAATTCTGCAAAAAAATTTCCGCTTTTCGCATTCCACGTTTTAGGCACAATCAAAAAAAAATTCAAATAGAGAGAATTAATTAAGAGACAGAGCGAGAGAAAGAGAGGTACAGAATACATATATTCAAATATTTGATGGCTCAGGAAAAAAAAAGGAAATAGTAAGGTAGCAATTACACAATGGAGTCGGAT
>QEOQ01000519.1:668321-678763 GCA_010279815.1 Brachionus plicatilis
AACAAACTATTCGACAAACCCAGAGAATTAGTTACATTTAGAATTTTTCTTTTAAAATCCTTTAAAAAATCATTTTGAGTTTGTACATGCTTAAGCACATTTTCACCATGATCAATCATTCGGTCCATTTCTGAATTTTTTTTATTAAAAATCAAAAATAGACTTTTTCAAATTTACCATTGTTAAAATTTGCTAAACGATTATGATGCCGCAATTCAGCTTGAAAGCCATCTATACTAAATTGCACGTGACCGCTATTGCTTGAATTCGAGCTTTTTATTTCTGAGTTTAAAAGTTCTTCTCTTCGCTTTGCCTCGAGATTTTTTAATTCTCTTTTTTTTAGTCAAATTTTAAAAATCATATTTAATTCTTTTTATTTTAGCAAGTATTAAAATTACTTTTTATACTGGATCTGATTAAAGGCTTGTTTGTAATGAGAAAAATCATATTTAAGTTGATCGACTTTTATTTTAGCATCATAGCGTCGATTTGCTGGCTCTTTGGATACCAAGATGTCTAATTGACTAAGTGAAGATGTTAGTTCACTAAATTTAGAAGTAATGTTTGACTTTATCTGATCTGTTTCTGTCTGATTAATTGATACTTCAAGCTTTGCAAAGATATCATTTAAATTGAGTAAATTTGCTTTAGTTTCATGATAGAGTTTATCCATTTCATAATTTTTAGTTCGACGTTTTCTTGTTTTTTTCGAATATGAATTATTCAAAAACAAAAGCATAATTTTAAATTCTTAGTCACATTTATGCTAATTTCATAAAATAAATCAACTTAGTTATTTATTTTAATTTTAAATTAAAATAAAAAGTAAAATTCACCCAACAAAAAAATCAACATTTTCCTGCATTAATTCACGATTTTATTCAAAATTAAAAAAAGAGAATTAATCTCGTAAAAAAACTTGATAGCTCATGATTTTCAAGTATCAAAAGTCAAAAAGTTTAAAAGTTAAAATAAAATTCATTAATTTAAAATATTTTAGTAAGAATTTCATACAGAGCAATAACAATATATAAACTAAGACTTGTTTTTAAGAAAAAAAATTATCTAATAAAAGGCCAATTGAAATTTATGATCATAGTAAAAAATAATTAATATATTTTTAATTATTATAAATGCAGAGACATTTCATCACGCTAATAAACTGTCATGAAGTGTGTTGTATAATTAAGCAAATGGTGAATTCTTCAAAAAGATCATATTTTAAAAATTACTTTTATCTGGATTAATCTACCTATGTGCACAGTTAACTCTGAATTGATAAATAATTTAAAAAACCATCTTTACAAATAACTCAGGCAACAGTTGAATCTACTGTCATAGCTACACAAAAGCTTAATCTGATTCCAAAAATGAATCTAAAAAAGATCAATCAAAATATTTCATATTTTCATAATTTAAGCTTCAAAATCACCTTAATTTAATTTTTCTAATGAATTTAAATTTTAAAATTGAGATATAAATAAAAGATTCAGATTTCAAAATCTAACAATTGAATCGAAAATATATCATTCACTAAAAACCTTTTATTAAGTTTATTCGTTTTTAAAAAATGAATAAAGAGAATTATACTCTCTGAGATGGATAAAAAAAGTTTAATTTGGTGTCTAAGATACATATATTCAGATTTCAAAAAATAGATTTTTGTGGATGAAAAAGCCATCAGAATTGGTCATTAAGAACTGTTTCATTGGAGACTGGCATCTAACTGCCTTGAAGGCCTTCCTTGGACAAACAAATTTTGTCCAAAAATAAACTTTAGTAGTGGAATTTTTTACGTAAAATAACGTAATTTTACCAATTATGGGCTTTTTGTAGAACTATTTATATATTAATAATTGCTACGCTTTTGCGCTAAGTCTGATTTTATCCAGGCAAACAGCAATAAGTTAGTCTTTAAAAAGTTTTTTCAAATTAACTTAAAATTGTGAATAGTTTAAAACACAATAACTTGAATTACGCTCATTGACAAGGGAATATATTAAAATTTCAAACCAATATATTAAATGTCACATAAAAAAATTAAATTTTCACATAAATCTATTGATTTAATGTCTTAGAAAATAAATTTAATTAAAAAAATTAAAAAAGCTAAATAAAATATTAAATATCACAAAAAAATATCTACTATCACACAAAATTAAACGTCAAGAAATGTCACAGAGTTATTTGAACATTTTAGTCTGCAACTCTAGGCGCATAGATATGTTCTTGTTGTCAAATTATCAGTCAAATGCTAGTTTTGCTATGCCCATCGGTAAATAAAATATAATCAGAAAAAATGTGAAGTAAAAACAAGATGAAAATAAAAGTCAAAATTCTATTTTTTTGTGATTTTTTTATGTGACATTAAATTAAATATGTGTCAGATTAATTGGTGTCCCATCGAAAATTCTTATATCTGAATTTCGTTTTAATTACTTACCAATATGACCCAAAATAATTTTATTTTTAATGTAAAAAAACACAATTTAAAATAAAATTTACAAAAATTCTTTTTCTTTTTTTAAAAACTAAATCAAATTAAATTTTTGATTGCTTGAATTTTTTCTTTATTTTTTTCAATATTTAAATATTTTTTCAAAAAATTCATTTTATTTTTCAATTTTTATTCAATAAATTAAGTTTTTGGTTACATACTCAAAATTACAAAAACTTTAGTAGAAGTTGTTGATTTTTTATACGAAAACTCTATTCCTTGTAGAACAACACAAGTAATATTTGGTTAGCTGGTAGAAGATTTGCTGCTTTTAACAGAATTTTTTCAATTCGCTACTTACGTTCTTTCGACGCCATTATTTCAGAGAGGGACTAAAGGTTACTCAAGTCCCCTATCCAAAAATTAAAAGGGGCCCTTTAAAAAATTAAATTTATCAAAAATAGACATAATTTTTCAAAAAAATAGAAAATAAAGATTTTTATAAATTTTTTATATTTATGTTCAACTGATAAATTAAATATTTTCAAAGTATTTGCAAATTAAAAGCGTTTTTTTTTTACTAATTTTAAATAGGGTGCAATTTTGTAGAATTCGCGCAAATTTTGCAGACTTCTGAGGTAGGTAAAACGAAAGTTGTTTAACTTTGTTCAATCAGCAGAACATTTTTTTGGCATTTAGAACATATTTTTGTATTGAAATTTGTGTGCGGAATTTTTTTTTAAATTTAAATTTTTTTCCCACTTCGAGAGTCTTCAAAAGTCTCATTTGACATATTCTGATACCAAGTAACTAACTTAGTTTAAGATACCTGCTTTTAAAATTTTTAAAAACAGATCTCTAAGTAAGATCTCGATTATTTTTGCTTTTTTTGAGTAAATATATTATATAACTTGTTCTGAGTAAAATGCTTGGGAATTACAGGGACATTTTTACTTATGAATGATGTAAAGTTATTCAATAGGAGCTAATATGTATTTAAAGTCATGGAAATGATGAAAATCAAGGTTTTAAAATGCCTAGTTAACGACAATACATTACATAAGATTTGTTTTGATATATTCTTTTCTTCTATTATTAAAATCATTTGGCATGTATATTAAATAATAAATAAAGCCATAGTATTTAGAAATTCAAATGGTACCTTTTCAAATTCTGTAGGCAAAACTTGAAAAAGCTTTTAAATCTAATTGAGCAAAATTATTTTTTTGGAAAACAGGAGTTCCCTGAATAGAAGCCGATTCTATGAGCAAAAATTGCGTTTTAAAAAAAAAATAAATTAAATCCTGTGTTGATTACTTTTCAGGTTTATTTGTTGATTATGAAGCGTTTGCTAGAAATTTATTTTCGAAACATTCAAAATAATCAAAATTTCTATATAAATACTAAATTTTTCAAACAGTTTAAATATTTTTTAACTTTACTTTTTTTTTAAAAATAATTATTTCTACAAAAGATAACAGCATGTATAAAATAAAAGATATAATTCTATCATTTATTTTAATTTGGTGTCACATCAAAACAAGCTTGGCGTTTTCAGGTGATTTTATAGCAAAAATTTTCCATTGATGGTTTGCAACAAAATTTAAATTTTTTCAGAATGTAGCGGAAGTAATGTTGCTAATCCAAACATCTCGGGCGTAAACGATTGTCCTTCTTGGCTGGCCTATTTACAATCAACTGGAACTAATATTGAAAATTGGTGCACAACGACAGGAAGCACAAAATGCTGCCTTACTTGTAAAAGTAAAATAAAGTTTTAAATCAATTGATTGATAAATTATTAAATTAAATATTTTATTTTTTAAAGATATTTTGGAAAGTTGTGTTGACAGAGCATATACTCCAGATTGTCAACAAAAATTACAACAAGGTTTATGTCAAAATCAATTGGCAGATCAAAACACTGTTCAAGTGTATTGTAGAAAAACTTGTGGATTTTGTAGTCTTTCAGCTGCTTTGTCGTGTGGATTTTTGACGCAGACATGTGGTCAAGGAGCATGTTTGCCAGTTACTTACTTTTCAACTAATACTATAAGATGTTCGTGTCCTTCCAATTTTGCTGGAGCCTATTGTCAGAGAAGCAATCCATGTTTGAGTTTTCCTTGTAGTAATGGTGGTACATGTTCAGCTTCAAACGATGCAGATGTACCTTACACTTGTGCATGTCCTTTAGGTTACAGTGGAGCAAACTGTCAAAACTTCCAGGCACTTGGATGCAATTCTAGTCCATGTTTAAACCAAGGATTGTGTAATGCATTAGCTAATGGTGCATATCAATGCATTTGTTTACGTGAGCAAAAATCACTTAAAATTCTATTTAGAAATAAAGAATAATTTTTGTAAATAGCTAATTTCGCTGGGACACGATGTGAGTTTTCCAATGCTTGCTTCAGCAGTCCTTGTCAAAATGGTGGATCTTGCACAAATTCAGCAAATGGATATACATGCTCATGTCCTTCCAATTTCAATGGAGTGAATTGTCAATTTTCAAATGCGTGTGGTAGCAATCCATGTTTAAACCAAGGCTTGTGTAATGCATTAGCTAATGGTGGATATCAATGCATTTGTTTACGTGAGCAAAGATCCCTTAAAATTTTCTTTAATAAAAATAAAATAATTTTTGTAAAAAGCTAATTTCGCTGGGACACGATGCGAGTTTTCCAATGCTTGCTTCAGCAGTCCTTGCCAAAATGGTGGATCTTGTACAAATTCAGCAAATGGATATACTTGCTCATGTCCTTCAAATTTCAATGGGGTGAATTGTCAATTTTCAAATGCGTGCAGTAGTAATCCATGCTTAAATGGTGGATTTTGTTCATTGGGTTCATTTGGTCAAATAGTTTGCAATTGTCAATCTGGTTTTTCGGGACAATTTTGTCAAAATTCGCAAACATGTGGAACAGGTGGTTTTTGTCAGAACGGAGGAAGTTGTATTTTACAAGGAAGCAGCTTTGTTTGTCGATGTCCAGCCAACGTATATGGAATAAATTGTGAATATGTAGTTACCGTGCAAACTTGCTCTACAGGTGACAGAAATCCAAATTATTGCTCAGTTTGGAGTGCTTTTAACTTTTGCAGATGGATCTATAGCTACAATCAAGTACCAGTGCCAATTTATTGTCCAACATCTTGCGGTCTTTGTTCAAGGATCACTTCTTGTGAGGATTCACAGATTAATTGTGCTTTTTGGTCGAACCTTGGACTATGTGGAATTATTAACAACCGTGACCCAAATCTTTGCAAGAGATCGTGTGGTTTATGTGGAAATTTGACTAAGAAAAAATGATTGTACACTGAATAATTAGAATATTAAAAAATTTGAAACAATTGTTAGGCAGCCGATCAAAAATTTTCATTTATTTAGCTTTTTTTGATTTTTTAATATAATATGCCAATATTATTTGAATGATGATTATTGGAACTCGTTATTTTGTCAAATGAACTTAATAAAATTTCTACCTTTTTAATTTATTTTCCATTAAGAACTTAATACTCAAATGTTATCCAAATGATTACCATTGTTTAGTTATTAAAAATTTTCCGTGGGTCTTATACATTTACGGCAGAAATCAATGAATTTTCTGCTCAGATTTTTTGTTTGGTCAACAGAGGGATAACAAATTGAAATGGCTGATTTATCTTAATTTAAAAAACAAAAATAAAATTAAAATATCTCTTATTCATTTTCTATAAGAAGTTCGGTAGGATCAACAAAATTTTGTTGAAAACTCACTAAATTCATTTACATTGAGCTAATTTAAATTTTGGTTCTATGTCTGTATGATAAATCAAAAAATGTACTGTGAACATTCAATGATCACTGGGTTCGTGATATCCTCAAGATTTCATAAACCAAAGACCTTATTTTAGCTGGATTTAAATTTAAATTCTTTAACTTAGAATCAATACACTTAATTTTTTCTTCAACTGACGGATTAAATTTATCATTATATAGTTCTGATTCAGACTGATCACTTGTACTACTTTGTTGGTTTTCAGAAGACGATGAACAATTTAAGTCATCAGCTTCAGTTATGTCGAAGAGTTTTAAAGAGATTGCCAATCATTTCTTCACATTTTGGGATCACCAGTTTAGTGATCTTGAGGAGATCACGAACCCAGTGATCATTGAATTTTCAAAAATCTTGTGAACATTGGATCACAAAATTAGATTGACCCTTTTTGTTATTAATATATTTTCATAATATTTGCTAAGACTACATAATTTAAGATAGTGTGATTAACCAGTAAAAAAAAAATTTTTCTTATTATATATTTATTCAAAAAATTAATTATTTTTCTTCACTAAACAATGATTCATTTTCATATAGGAACATTACATATTCGACTCTTTCAGTTGAAATTTTATTCCTACGATCCCACACTTGATAGCCAGTTAATAAAAAAAGACGTTCTGACGGTGCACTAGAGGTCGCAGTTCCTCCATTAACCAAAAAAAATTCATATAAGATCGGGTATTTAGCACTATTTTTTTTCCAAAACTCAATACAATCCATAGAGGTTTAATGAAGAGTTTTAATTTATGTTTTGGTAAATAATAAATTTTTCTTTTAAAGCTATTTGTATTTAAACTTTACAAAATTTTTGAATTTAGAAAATCGTTAATAAAAAAATTTCCACCAAGAGTGGATTCAAAATTAGGTCATTATTTACCAGTCGAAAACTAACAGAAAAAAATAGAAAAAAACTTTTTTCGCTAGACAGACGGTCTAGCGAAAAAACGGACGACCGGTCACCAACACTAGTTTTGACCGGGTGAACGTGACAAATTATCTACAAAAAAAGTTGCCTTATCATTGTTCCATTTTAAAAAATCTAAAGAGGAAAATATTCAGCAAAAGTTAACTATAAATGTATTGACACTTACTAGTACAGTACTAGTTGTTTGAAATGTTAGTTTGGTAGAAAATTATATTTTTTTATCCAGATCTTTTGTTTAATACACTCTTAAAAAACCTTCAGAATAATTATTTTTAAATTAAAATATTTAAGAATTATCTAGCTTAAGAAAATGTTTAGTAATTTTCTTTAATAAAAAATAATTTTAAACAATAAATAGCCTAGAGCTAACCTAGAAACACAGATTTGGCCAAAATTTACGCATTTAACAAAGACAACACGTTCTTGAAAAATTCAAAATTTTCTAAACTTTCTTTCAAATTTGAACAGAAATTATTATATCATTTAAATTGTATAATATTTATTTTAACTTTGCATAAAAAATTTCGTTCAAAAATTCCAAATGAATTTTTGAAATTTGCCTAGCTGCATTTCCTGAATAGCAACTTAGACTCACTCTGACTCGTTGATCACAATTGATCACAAATAAAATGCACTCCAATTCGAGTGATTTGGACGAAATAGACTACAACTTGTATCCAGCGCTCGTCCAAGTCTTCGCCATCATTCTACTTGGCTATTTTGCCGGAAATTTGCAAATTTTAACCAAAGAACAAGTATCGGGTCTGAACAAATTTGTGAGCACTTTTTCTCTGCCATGCTTGATCTTCAAAAATTTGGCTGTAGTCAACTTTAACACGGTCAATTGGTTATTTGTGACAAGTGTATTTTTATCCAAAGTGTTTTTATTTTTACTCGCATTTTCGATCACTTTGTTTGCTCTGAGACCAATTAACATTGGCATGGCGGCTGTTTTTGGAATATTTGTGTCCCAGTCAAACGATTTCGCCCTAGGCTACCCCATCCTAAAGGCCATCTACTCTCAAACTCATCCAGAGTATTTGGACTATATTTATCTGCTGGCTCCCATTAGTCTTGTGGTAATCAATCCAATTGCTTTCTTGCTGATGGAAGCCAACGAATTGATGGCTTCTCGAGCCAAGTGCCAAAAAGACTCTCAATCTGACTCGGACTCAGTGAATAGCAGCGACAGTGACAACAAAGACAGTGACAAGTTGGACCAAGTGGCAATAAGTGGTAATGTGTCAAATGGCAAAAGAAATTTGACAGATTTGTCTAAATTCGGTCTTTTAAAATGTACCCTTTGGGCAACAATTTCAAATCCTATAGTTTTTATGACCATCATAGGTTTGGTGTCGAACATGGTGCTCAGTCAGCATCTACCACGTTTAATTGAGCCAATATTGAGCACAGTGGCCAACTCGTTTTCAGCACTTGCACTCTTTTATCTAGGATACACAATGGTGGGCAAAATAAAAAATCTCACCTTTTCCAGCGTTGTTATCATACTGATTCTGGTTCTGACCAAAAGTCTTATTAACCCATTAGTTAATCGTGAAGCGTTAATTCATTTAAGTGAATTGATCAATTTCACGCAACCAAACAACTCTGACATCGATTCGCTGAGTAGCTTTAGCTTTTTGTATGGAACATTTCCAACGGCACCATCTTTGTTTGTTTTTATTTCAAGATACAAATCACTTGGCGACAGCTTAATTTCAGCTGCAGTCGTATTGGGCACAATAGCAAGTGCTCCTCTGATGATGATGTCTGGCAAAATGATTTCACTCAAGTATAATGACAGCACTGTGTCCAATTTTGAGGACATTGAATGCAAAACCGCTTACGCATTTAGCTTTTTAACATGGTTTTGTTGCCTATGGGTCCTATATGTGTTTGTAGCAGCAGGACGAGTTTTCAAAAAGCCTCATTTGTTCACATTCTACTTGATTGTCAGTCAAATGGTACTTGCTGTCATTCATGTTGTTTGGTCCAATATTGCCACAAGCATACTTGGTCTAGATCCAATTTACAGCCTCATTCATATGGGATTTGGAATTTTTATGGAATTTACAACAAGATGTCTGCCATTAACAATAATTCTCAACTTAATGACCATAAGTGGACTGGACAGATTGAACACAAGCGGGCTCTTTATGATATTGGTCAAAATTTCCAAGAGCGAATTGTTGGTTTATGGCATTGGATTTGTTTTGCCCTTTTTAGCTACGATTGTTTGTCTCTTGGTTGGGAAAATACCTGACAAGCTAAGCATGATTATTAGACTAAGCAAATCTCAGATTATTGTATCAAATATTTTGTTGTTTTTTATTCTTATTTTTGTTTTCTATTTACTTTTGATATTTGTAAAAACTAAAAACGAAAATAATAATTATTATCGGCTAATAGGACGCAACGGAAACAACAATCTAATCAATCCTCTAATTTCCCAAACTAACCAAAGTCATAACTCATTTAATGACATCGATATCGAAAGCGAACAAGAAGTCTCAAGGCTAACAATCGAAACAAATTTTCCAACAACAGAACATGGTACATTATTTTTTAATTTAATTTAGATCATATCGTTAAAAGATGAAATTTTTAATTTTTAGATTTGAAATTTTTGTATGAAGAAAATCAAATAATGAATCATTTATCATTAATTATTATATTGACTTTTAATTCATTGCTGGTATGGAAATTTTTGTTTTTATTTTTAGCAAATTTTTTATTAAAAATTTAACCCATGTCCAAAAATAGGCATTGCGAATGAGAGAAACAGAAATTAATTATTATCTGTATTGCAGAAATAATTAATTTCTGTTAAAGATTAATTTTTTTTTGTTTTATTTTATTTATCATAAGTATATAACCAAAAATAATTACCGTATTCCCTCGTTCGATTATGCTGCACGTTTTTAAAGCAAAAAATAAAAAATAATTTTTTTGAATTATGCATTTGGTGCAGCACCAAAGATTAAGAAATAAAAAGTATTAAAAAATTCATTTTTTATATTTTTATTTTTTACCTTAAAAACGAGTCTTGATGACGCATTAAACTAAGGCTTTCAGTCTTTGATGCCGAGCTAAACGCGTGATAACGCTATTAGAGCATGCGCTCAAAGTTAACAATATTATAGCATGGCCGAGATGTACTTTGGTGCATGGTCCAAAGGCGTTTTTTAACTTGTGGTGCAGCATAATCGAACCAGGGAATACGGTAGTTTAGGTCCAAATTAATAAAAAATTGTCTAAATAT
>QEOQ01000519.1:678783-733910 GCA_010279815.1 Brachionus plicatilis
AAAAAAAATCATTTTTTTCTTTTAAAATCTGGGAAAATTATATTTTTTTTTAATAAGGTAAATTTACTTTATTTTCGTATATTTTTTATGGTAAAAACCTTTTGACAACAAAAAATCTGCTTTCTACACCCAAAAAAAAGATTTTCACAAACAAAAAAAAATTCCTGATCAAAAAAACTCAATTTTTGAAAAATGAATAAATTTATCTATAAATCAAATAAAAAATGATTTTTACACTCAAAAAAAAATAAGTCTATTATTTAATTTTTACAGTATTTTAAACTATTTTTTAGATTTTGGAGGTCTTCCTCTCTTTTTAGGCTTTTCTTTCTCCAATGCTGTTTTCATTTTTTTGATTTACCTCGCTTGTTCTCTTTGGCAACTTCAACTCCAGTCTCAACATATTTTTCATCCTCAACTAACTCGTCCTCATCTTTATTCTATATAGATTATCACAACCAAAATTTTTTTTTACGGTTTGGTTGTAATAATCTTTTTTTTGGGTGAAGAAATCAGATTTTTTGTTGTCAAAACACGACATCCATTTTTTATTGTTAAACAACAACAATTCTGTATATATTAGAACTCTTTTATCTTTTTAAATAAAAAAAATAATAAATTGAACAAAAAATTTAAACCAATCTCGTTGTGGTTGATTTAACTTTGTCTACAAGTTAATTATTAAAAGTTTAAATTAAAAGATACGCAAAATATTCAATCAATACGCTGAACAGTTATTTAAAATAAGTTTTTTGCCAAAACCAAATATTGAGCGTCTTTTGGACACTGAAATACAGCAATTGAATGGTCAAATCATAACTAATAAAACATGTTATGCTCAGCTCTATTCCAAACTGATAACAGAGGACATTGACAGAGAACGCAATCAAATGGATTTAATTGAAGCTAAATTTAGCGAGTGGCGTTCACATGCATTGAAAAGTGAAATTGAAAATTTGGAAACTTTTGTTGACAACATGAATATGCTGAATCCCGAACGGGAAAAAAATTTTGAACAAGAGCTACAAAACGAACAGAAAAATCTAAACCAAATAAGATTTGAGCTTATCGATGCGCTCAAAATTCTTAAGCCACCCGAATCAACCAAGTCAGCTGTTTACAAATGGTTTGAGACTTTTCGTCTTAACACCATTCGTCTAGAACACATCAATACTAATTACGTGAACAAATTGCAGATGAATTTCGAAGAATCAAATCAGATTATTATTTCTAATATGGAAGAATCCTTGGTAAGTTTATCTTATTTTAAATAATTTGAATATTCAGTAAATTTTTAGACAAATTTCTTAAAAACAAAGATGCCATTTTTTATCCCTCTATTTTAAAATCTTTTTCCATTTTTGTGTAAACGCTAATATTCAGTAAAATTTGGAAAATTTTGGCAAAAATGTGTAAACATTTTTAAAAAAGTTTGGTTTAATTATTTGTGTTTGAATTACAAAATGTATCCTATATTGAAATAACATTGAAAAAGTGCGATGTTTCAAATATTTTTTGAGTTTTAAATAAAAAAATAATTTTAAGATAATATTGCCAGCAAAAAAAAATATTTTTTTTATAAAAATTTTGACTTTGGGTTTTTGATATGATGATCCTTACGATAACATTTATAGTTTAAAAAACTATCTACGCTATATATCCATTTTTTTATAAATTGAATTTTTGTTAAAATGCATCAAACGAACCTCTACTACTCGAAACTATTATAAAAACAAATTAAAAAAATCAAAGAGATCTATTTCGAATACAATTCAGTTAGAAATCTAAATTTGGAGCTCTTTTTTCAGTTATTAAATATTTTAATTTCCTAATAAAATTTTTATCAATTTTATTAGGAAATTAAAATCGGTTGTTTTTTATTGGATTTATTTCTTTAACTAAAATAATTTCCATATTTTTAATTCCAATAAACGATTAATAAGATTTTGACGTAAATTTAAAAAATAAATTATATGAGTAGAACCAAAAAAATATTTATTTCAGGTTTATAACATTTAGCCAAATTCACTAAATTCTAATTGCATATCTTTTTTGAAGCTTAAGACAAGGCAGCAAACAGATTAAAGCTGGAAAATAAAATCAAATCTGTTTGTAAATAATATTAAAATATTAATTTTTAAAATTTGTCAAAAAAAAATAGAATATAGTGATCAAAAGTCCATTTTTGTTTTTTTGTTGAATTTTTACCATTTTTCACCTTTTTTTACAATAATTTACCGAAATTTAAGTCAATTTTCGTCAAAAAATTCAATCGAATTTTATTTTTTTACTTTTTCAAAAATTTTTCCGAGAAATTTAGGAATTTTTTTTTTCACTGAATTTTACAATAATTATGGGTAATTAACGATAATTATTGTTATTTTACGAAAAATACCCTTTTTTAGATTACCATATTTTACGGTAAATATGGTAAAATATCGTGAATTTACCATTATTTACGTAAAATTTTGTAAATTCAAGGTATCGTTGCAGCACTGTAACATGCTACATTAAAAATAATTTAAATAAATTTAGATTAATTTAAATTTCTAGAGATACCTTCTTTATTTCTTTTTTAAAATTACTTAGTATGAAACACCTTTCATTACTTATATTTATTTTGCTGAAGGAGAATTGAAAATAATATATACAGCATTCTTATTAATACAATAATAATTATTTTGAATTTTCTTGTTTCAAAAGTATTTGTATATAACATTCAAAATTAGAAATTAAATTTCAAATTATAAATTCCTAATAAGTAATAAAATGAAAAAACATATAATTTATGTAAGAGCTAAAATATTTTTTTCGTACCTAATTTATTAATATAAAACACCAAAAATAATTCAAAATGTACCTTAATTAATTTTCGTAATACATAATAATAAGAAATAAAAAATACACAAAATAACTTAATTTAAGAAAGAAAACAATTAATTTATTTTATTTTTTAATTATTTGGTATAGATGAGTTTTTTAGTTAACTTTTTTTTTGGCATGTATCCGAGGATAATATTATTAAAAAATTATGATGAAATGAATTATATGTATATTATGTATCTTTGGAAACATGTTTGCATACCAAGATACATGTGAGGATACAAGTGAGGATACATGTGAGGATCCATGTGGATATACACGTGGGTATACACGTGAGGATACATGTGAAGAAAAACGTGGAGATACATGTGGGGATGTGAATTAGAATAAATTTTTTTTTAATAATTTTATTAATATGATACAAAATGCTTTTTTATCTGTATTGAGTTAACGCTCCTCCAAAATAAACAAATAAAAAGAAAAAATATATAAGCAATTAAAAAAGTTAAGGTGCCCCAAGTCATAAACACTAGTTTTGGATTTAAAATTTTTAGCTTTTCCAAAAATTTGAAATCTAATGTAATTTTGTGCGTAGAACTCGAATCTGAAATCATTTTTTTCATATGTCATCTTATTTTTACTGAATTGCATGAAATAAAAATACAAATTTAGTGCATAAGTTTGAACTGATTTTTTCGAAAAATTAAACTGACTTGGAAACTTAACTTTTTTTTCTTCAGATAGTAGAGGAAATGTACTTTCTAATCTTGTGTATTTTTTTTCACCCATTCAATAAAAATCCCTAACAATTTAAACGCTAAGTTTTGAAAAAATTCGATGATTTAGCATTTTTGGCGTTTTATTTCTCCAGTAAAATTATTTCAAAATAGATAATTTTTTTTTATTTAAGAGAACTAAGTCTCCTCTATAGAAATAGATGGGGGTTTGTTGATATCTTGTTAGGTATCATTGTTAGGTATCATATCATTGTGAGCTCAACCCAATCGAAGGAGTTTGGTGTTTTCTGAAAGGTTTTGTAAGAAAAAAAAAATGATCAAGATTTCAACAAGTTCTTAGACTTAATTTTAGAGGCCATAAATGAATATAAAAATATAGATTTGAATATTAAGCTATGGAATAGATTCTGGAGAGCTTTGGAAATGTATCAAAGTGGTGCAAGCTATCAAAATGTCTTAGAAAAGCTATTTGGAGCAAAATCGAGTAGTAAAGTTATTTCTCATAAAAAAAGCAAAGATTTTAATACACTATATTCAGAACAATAAATTTCCTATATGAATCTATCTAAAAACTTTATATTTATTACATAGGTATCTTTAAATGCTTGTATTTTACTAAATAGACAATATTATCCAAAAAGCCCACCTATTCCTATTTCTTAATAAATTAGCTTTAATTTAAGCCCAAAATCACCCTACTTGAAAAAAGTCTTATATACGAAATAAAATTTAAAGGCATATTTAAAAAAAAAAAATTTTTTTCTAAAAATCGCCAAAAAAAAAGGGAAAATAAACTAATGGATGATAAAAAACGACTAATCCGAGTAAATTTAGGGTAAATTTTCATAAAAAAAAAAAAAAAGTAGATTTCTATATGCTTCACATTTTAAGAAACAGAACGTTTTTTTGAACCCCCCCCTGAAACTCGGGTATAAGATATAAGAACCCAACTTTTTCACTAATAAAATCGAATTCTGCGTCATAATTAACCTAAAAAAAGTTTTTGGGGTGAATTTTTGATAATCCTAACTAACTAGTGTTTATGACTTGGGGCACCTTACTTAATAATTTTTTAAATTAGCTGATTTAAAAAACAAATTAGGTACCAAAAAAATTATTTTAGCTCCTTTGTAAATTACATGCCAAATGAAAAAGAACATAAGCATTTTGCAAATGCCAATACTTATAATTTGTCTATTTTAATTGTCTTTTACAGTCATCTCTCTTTAAACCGAGTACACTTTTATCCGAAGCATTTGATATTCGGACATCGGAGCTCTTTACAATACATTTACATGCTAAATACATTTATTAATTCGAATTTTTTGTTCGGTTAAATTCGACATTCGGGCAAAAGTCTCGGGGTTAAAATTGGAAAATTACATAAAAAAATAAAAATTAATTCGTATATTCATGTAAGAATAAAAAAAATTTATATGAATGAAACATTTATGAGTGTTTGAAATATTTATTTAATTGTTCTTCTTTGTCTATTTTCTCCATATTAACAATCTGGTTTAATGAACAATACAGATGTTGATTCAATAGCTTATTTTAAAACACGATTAAATGATGTTAAGGCTTTAAGCCTTCAACAATCAACTCTTGATAATTATTTTTCTAAAAAAATTTGATTAATTAAATTGATTTTTATTCGTTAATTTTTGTATTCCAATTAAAAAACTTAATTTAGTAAATTTAAATAAATTATTTTTGTATAATAAGCTTTATTTGATAATTCGAATATTTTAATCCGAATAAGTTTTTCCCGGGCGATTTATGCTCGGACTAAAGAGAGAAGACTGTATGTTATATTTTAACTTATTTTACCTTTACTTTTATCTTGTTTTTCTTTTCATTTTTATTTTATTTAATTTTTCTAGATTTTTTAATCCGAAGAAGCTTAAGCACGGTACAGCTTAAAAAAAATAAATACGTAAAGAGATCGATCTATCCTAAAAATATTTTTTTGAATTAAAAAATTTATTTTTTATTTAAATCTCCATAACATGTCAAGCATGTTACATAAAAAATATTTAAAAACATTTAAAGATTAATTTTAATATCTAATAATAAATTCTTTGAATTGATCATTAACTTCTAGATGCCATAAATAAAGATAGCAATTGCGAAAGAGGAAATACATTTTTTAGGTCTTATTTGAATTTGTGTCTTGGTCTTTTTTATTAATTACAGTCAATCCTCGATATAACGAGCAAGTTGGGCGGAAATTTCGTTGCTCGTTATATCGAAACTCGTTATATCGAAATTGCATTGAAAAAGATGGGCAAAAAAATTTTTTTTTTCAAAATGTTTATTAGTAAAAAAATAAATAAAAAAGGAAAAAAAATACAAAATTATTGTTTTTTTACAAAATCTTTAATAGATGTTTGCTTGCTATTACATTTTTCAATCACAACATTTTCAATATTAAACAAAAAATCAACTATTTTTGAGAAATCTTGGTTTTTATGCAAAAAAAAATCTTTTAAATCATTAATTTTATCGATAGCTTCTTTTGAGCATATAACAGGTTTTTTAGGTTTTTCGATTTCTTCGACATCAGAATCACTGTCATCATTTTGTGCTGTATTGTTAACTGAACTGATGATCTCAACATCTGATAATAAGCCGCGTGCAGGAAAATTTGAGTCGATTGAAACATAAGCATATTTGTCAAAGTTTAACTTTTTTTCAAACGAAGATATATCATTAAATTCGTCGTTTTCTTCACATCCACTCAATGAATCACCAAATAAAAAATCGACCCTGAAACCAGCTTTTCGAAAACATCTTTGGATTGTTAATGCCGAAACACCATCCCATGCACGTTTGATTTTATAAATTGCCGAGAGAATATCTCTTTTGGGCATTTCTGAACCATACTCGATTGCATTTAGTTTTTCTCACGCAATATCTGTGCGATACTTGACTTTGAACGACTGAATAACACCCTGGTCCAATGGCTGTAAAACCGATGTACAGTTGGCTGGAAAAAACACAATTTCAAAAACGGCTTTATCGACATCATCGAAACTCGATAATTTGATTCTTTTTTTTTCTGTACCGCACAAGTTCTTCTCAAAGTGCTCTAAAATTTTTCCTTAAACGAGAGAATTGTCGAAATTGTCGATGTGTTGACGCTATACTCTTTTGCGAGAATTGAAGTAGCGATTTTTTGTTCGCAATGTTTTTTTATTATTTCAACTTTTGTTTCAAGTGAAATACACTTTCTTTATTTTTGATTAAGATTGGACATTTTTTATAAACAATTAGATAGGAAATGTTTTCTGGTGATTTATAGTTATTCATGAAGATAAGTTAATTGTTTTATTTTTATTTTTTTTTATATAAAAAGTGTGAAAAAATTTCTTTTGTTCAAGCTCGTTATAGGAAGTTTTTATTCTTAAGAAAATGATTAAGCGGTATTTCATTATAAGCTCGTTATATTAAGTTTTCGTTATATCGAAACTCGTTATATCGAATTAATTTTTATATCTTTTTCTATAACTCGTAATCGGTTCTAGCCAAGTTGCTCGTTATAAAGGGTTTCTTGTTATATAGGGTCTCGTTATACGGAGGATTGACTGTAAATGTTATATTTTTGTGCGATCAATTTTCAGATATAAATATTCTCTTTAACATTGACTTTTAAAAAATATTATATTCTTTGAAGGAATCCTCCTAAGTTAAGTTTCGGACTTTTCCGTAGATCTTCACAAGTTTCTTTTTTTTTTATTTTAAAGTTATTTTTAAGTTGAAAAGTTTTTCATTTAAATTTTATGCAACAAAATCTTTTCAAACTGAAAAAAAAATTATCTATCTTTGAGATTTTTCGAATATTTATTTCATTGAAGGGAACATCCATCATAAATTTGAATCATGAAAAAAAAATACATAGATATGCTTATGGAAAATTATTCGCCTCTTATAATTAAATTAAGATCAAACAAGAATTTTAAAGCTTTAAATTCAAATTTGACCAAAATAATCAAAAAAAGAAAGGAACTAAATGATTTACATAGCTTTATTGAACAAACTTAATTAGATTCTGTTAAAACGACTCTATGTTCTATATTAATTAATAATCGATTTTCTTTAAAAAATCGATTCTATATTTAATCAAATCAAAATTTTCTATATTATTTTTTCTATCATTTGGCACTTTTAGATTAAAAAAATTCTACTTTTGAACGTTGACCAAAAATTTTTTTTATAAATTCGATTTTACCTTTAGAAAACACTAATTGAGAAGCAAATAATTGATGAAACAAATTCAAAAGGAATACTTGAACAAAGACTTCTTCCAATTTGGAGCAGAAAACAAAAAGAAATAGAAGAATATATCCAAAAAATAGATGTAAATTATATATAGTTATAGTAGTGCTATGACACATGGTTTTAACGTAATTTTACGTATTTTAACGTTAAAATACGTAAAATCACTTGAATTTACCTGAAACAAAAAAGGGCTAATTGGTTTTTGGTAAATTTTGGTAAAATAAACCAAATTTTTTAATTTTATTCCATTTTTAGTCGTTTATTTAATCTTATATAAATCATTTGAAAAATGTAATTTTAATAAATCTTAATAGAAAATTCTCAATATTTAATTTTAGGTAGCAAAAATTGTAATAGAAAATGACGGTGATTGGTCAAATCATTAATTATATCTTAAGCATCTGAAGAAGCATAATAAAATTAATGAAATTGTGTCATTTACTTCATTTTACCTTTTTTATCAATTTAAATTCGATAAATTACCGAAAAATTAAAATACCAAAAATGGAATAACATTAAAAAAATTTATTTATTTTACCAAAATTTACCAAAAAATGTCCACTTTTTGGACCTTTTTGGTTTTTGGTGAATTCAAATAATTTTATGTATTTTAACGTTAAAATACGTAAAATTACGTAAAAACAATGTGTCATAGCACTACAGTATATTTATATTTATATATTTATAAAAAATTAATAAATTTCCTTTTCCTATTAGACCGACTTGGAAGAAATTAACCAAATATTAAATAAAGAACTCAATTCTCTTTTTAAATATCTTCAAGGCGTATGTCATATTTGGGATTTACACGAAATAGGTTTGGTAAAGAAAGAACGTGCCCTGCAAGAACTGCTTCAAGATTGTCGCCGTGACCATGATAACGAGAACCAGAAAAAAGAGGAAAAGCTAGATTCAATTTTGGATCAAATGCGCGAGTCATCAAATGAAAAAGATTTAAAGAAGTTACTACTAAGTGTGTCCCAACAATTGGATGTGATCAAAAATGGCTATTTTACATTTCGTGATTCTCAAATGGAATTGCTCAAACAGTATCCCATAATGGTCAAAGATGAGCTTGACAAATATGAAGAAGCTCTGTTCAAATTTTTTTCAATAACCAAAGATTTAGCTCAGCAAGAAATGGCTCAAGACCAAAATGAACTCGAAACTTTCAGGAGCATTTTAAAAGAGGTTCTAAGCACTGAAAGAGGAAACAAGTTTTATATTATGATGCGTTCTTCTACGACTCCGGAAGACGATTTGGTGGAAAATGATATTCTCAATTTGGATGAGTTGATACCAAACACAAAACAAGATTTTTTGAATGAAATTAGGAATAAAAATTACTTGAAAAATTCATTTATTCCGTTGGAAATTTTCAAGGAGATAAAAAATTCTATTCGTATGAATTTTTTAAATCACTTGGAAAATTGGATAGATGAAGCAAATTTAAGATCTAATACAATAGTTGCTGCAAAAAGTGCCGAAATTGATAAAGAACTTGAACTAAGGATTCATTTGCATGAGCCAAGAATCAAGCGTGTTGAAATGGATGTACACAACGTGCGTGCAGGTAATTAAAGTCATTTTTTTATATTTTTTTTCTTAATTTGATATTGAACTTAATTCTTTTTCTTTAAACATTTAAAAAAATTCGAAAATTTTTTATTTTAAAATTTATTAATTTTAATTAAAATTTTTGAAAATTTAAATTGAAAAAATTATAGATAAATCACTTTAACCTATTTTAGAACGTTCATACCTGAATATAAAATTAGTATTTTTAACCATTATTTTAAAAATTTAATTTTGGAATTTATTTATTTATTTTTTTTGTTTATCTGTACCGAATTTGGGAGAATACAGACAAAAGAAATTCTCATATAGAAGAGGAACTAATTAGTTAATGTTTAAAGGCTAATTCGGAAGTTGAAATTGGTCTTTTCTGGCTAGAAAATGAATTTTATTATCCAATTTTGGCTTCTATGGCCAGAAAACTGTTAGCGATTCGGGCGACAAGTGTTCCTTGCGACAGTCTTTTTTCAAGGTACCCCGATCGAATTTGGGCGAAAAGAAATCGGATAAGTGCTGATGAAAAAAATTTTTTATTAAAGAAAATTTGTGATTTTTTCAGATTTATGTTAAAGAAATTAAGAATATTAGTTTTTTGATTAGTTGAAAACAATTTTACATCAAATTCTTTCTTTTGAAAACGCTTTACATTTGAGACATCGTGAAATTTCATACAAAACTTCCAATAAAAAAATTTAAAAATTATATAACTTTTGTTCTAAAAGTCAAAAACTTGTTCTGTAAATGAAACAAAGTGAAACAACTGTTGTTTCACCTTCTGCAGAAGTCTGCAAAATCTGTGCAAATTCTGCAAAATTGCACATTATTTAAAAGTATTAAAAATAAAGCGGAATTTATTTGCACAGATTTTGCAGACTTCTGCAGAAGGTGAAACAACAGTTGTTTCACTTTGTTTCATTTACAGAACAAGTTTTTGACTTTTAGAACAAAAGTTATATAATTTTTTTATTTTTGTATTGGAAGTTTTGTATGAAATTTCACAATGACTACATTTAATAATTATTTAATAATACTTATCCAGTTAACATCTAAATGGCTGATCATGATCCAACGAACGAGATATTAGATTATGATCCGATCAATGATCCAAACTAGGATCATCTCGATCAGTTTTAAGATCATGATTAAAAATTAAAATCGATCAACATCACTGGTTATAACTTCTTAATTTTTAAAGAATGAAGAACTAAGGCCAAGTTATTTAGAAGAGAATTAACTTTTTAAATTTTTAAAGTTTAAAGCTTTACAATTTTTAGTTTATAAACTTTATTCTATTATATCATTTTTTCGAATTTTGTCAATCCGACTTTAGACACCTTCCATTAGGGTCTGTTTTGATGTTATAGCCTTTTGAAATAATTAAGAAAACTTTGTCTTCATTCGTTAGTTGTAAATTTTTAATTTCAAGCATAGTTTAGTCTTATAAACCTTAATTTAAGAAGCCTTCTTTCGGGTCTGTTTAGATCTGGTGGTTTGCGGTTATAACACAAATCACATAATATTAATGCATACTATATTAAAAGATGAGCTTACTAGATAAAAAATTTAACACCTAGATAAAATTATTAACTTCATAGAGAAAAAAATTAAAATGCTAAAAAATTTTATTAATTAACTAGATATAATTAATAATAGAAATAATTGAATAGTTACTCAATATTTTATTTGATTAATTTCTTAATTTATTAAACTCAATCAAATATAGGCTATAAATCCATTTCAAATTCTCTTAGCTTAACTTTACTTTTCTAATTTATTAATAAAACAATTGAAAAATGATGAATGCCGACACAGACTCTTCGAATACGACTAGTTCGGAGGACACCGAACCTAGCAGTGAAGAAACATACGAAGTGGCTCCACGACAAACTCGCCCTATATCTCCTTCTGAATGAAATAAAACAGCATTCGTTCAACAGACTTTCAAGAATAGTAGGGGAAAAAACTCATTAAGACTATCTAGATATACCAGTAAATAAGCAAACAAATATACAAATAAAGATAATAATTTTAGATAATAATTTTATTAATATTGGCCACTTCTAGCCTAAACAATAGAAGAAAAAATAAAGAAAATAATAACAAAAATAATAAATTCTAAATCATAGTTTTCTCTATGTAATAATAATGAAAAAAAATAATAATGATCATTTAATGTCACACAGTGTTAATACTAACGACTTACTAAGTGCATGAGATCAAAGTATTGTACTGTGAAACTATAGACATTATAGTTGGCTTGAATCGGTGTTGTAGTTATTGAGAGAACTGCAACATTAGGAAGATTTACGTGAAGAAAATAGTTTTTTTCTCCATGGTAAATAGATGAGCCTATTAATTTATGTTTACTTATTCAGAATAAAAAATAACATGCTGCAATTTTCATTATTTATTTCAGTAAAATAAGATAAACGAAAAAAATCTATTAAAAATTCAAATAATTTTCCTTCTTTTTAGGACTAAAAGTTTTCGCCAAAAAAAGAAACTTTCTCTTCATCAGTCCTAATTTTCTTATTATTAGAAATCAAAGTAGGAACTTTTCCAAATTCCTTTTTTGATAGGAACTTGTTAATTTTTTTCCAGAATGGTCTACTTGAAAGCAGATTTTTATTAATATTTTTAATAAAATCAAACCAGTTTTGATTCCACAGATTTTATTTTAGTTTTAATTTAATTTGACAAAAAGTTTTTTGAATCATTCTTCTTATTTTTCTGCATTTCCTTATTTAGACTGACAATTTTGAGTGGCAATTTTAAATTTGGTCATCTCACAAAAAAAAAGACCAATTTGCATTTTTTAGTGATAATATTTTTTCTTATGCATTGCTTAATTATTAATATAACTTAAGTAATTAGTTTAAACTGAATAATTGATATTTTCGCTTTGTTAGATATTTTTTTATTAATTTTGACAAGAAAAAAATGTTTAATTAATTTGAATATTTGATAATTTTTCTAAATTAGTGGTAAAGTTTTCTTGACGTCCTTTTTAATATAAAAATGGTTAAGTGGAATTTCATAGAAAACTTACAATATTTAAGAGAAAATTTTTAAAAGTTTTTTATAACTAATGACCAAAAACTTAATTTGTAAATGTAAAATGTGAAAAATTTTTGGTGGACCCATTGCGAATGTCTGAAAAACTCTGCATTTTTGTGCAAAATTAAATGCCTGTTAAAAGTTATGGAATTAAATACATAATTAATTTTCTAAGTTTTTGCAGAGTTTCACAGTAGATTTAAGAAAATTTACAGTGGTAAATTTGTGTTTTAATTAACGTAGAATTGCGTAAATTTATCAAATTTTACGTCAAAATAAGCAGCACTGTGAAACAAAAAGTTACATAAATTTACGTAAATTTCCCTAAAAATTTCGTTAAAATAGTTAATCATAACACTATAAATTGGATAATTTTATATAAATATTTAAGAATTCAAATGTATCGGTAGTAGTAGTAGTAGTAGTAGTAGTAAAAATAATCTGCAACTTGAATAAGATTCAAGCAAGCTCTACTGAGCTGTAGCAGACACTTCGCGATTTTCAAAGAGCCACTTGTCAAGTTTCGATTCGAAACAGTTCAATCTTCTTGCTTCGACCACATCCACCGGCAGACTGTTCCAATCGTTTACAACCCTATTAACAAAAAAATTTAAATCTTGGTAAACAATTCCTAACTTGCTATCGATGCATTGATTTTCTGTGCCTTCTTAAATTGTAGCTTGATTCATAACCGATTTCAAGTCCATTTACAAAATTCACTTTCTCTAGATTGTTTGCCAATTTGTACATTTGAATTAGATCTCCTCGTAGTCTCCTTGTTTTTAGATCACTAAGTCCAAGTTCTTTTAAACGTTGCGCATAGTCAAGGTTTTTAAGCCGTGAAATAAGTTTTGTGGCTCTTCTCTGCACCATTTCTAGTTCGATAACGTCTTTCTCGAGATACGGACACCAAGTGCTAATAGCGTAATCTAAGTGCGGTCTCACTAACGATGTATAAAGAAGCTTGATATTATTTTTTTCTCGGAATTTAAATGCTTTCCTAATCATGGCTAATATTTTGTTTGCTTTTGCTGTACAATTTCGTATTTGGACGTTCCATTTTAAATCATGATTTATATATATCCCAAGATCTTTCTCACAATCTGAATTGGTTAATGGTTTTTACTTGGACAAAATTGAATATCATAGTCAAATTTCTTGTTTAGCCTTCCAAAATGTACAATTTTACACTTATCGGCATTTAACTGAGTAGACCAATCACTAGACCATCTTGCCACATTATCCAAATCTTTCTGTAATGTTTCCATAGACCTTAAGTTTTTTTATGACTGAGATCATCTTGGTATCATCAGGTAGATACATATTTAAGTATTCCAGGATTAATTTTCAAATATAAATTAATTTATCAAAATCAGGCTGTAAATGACTTAAAAAGTGCTTAATATTTGGTCATCTCAAAAGACTCAATATTTCTTATTTTAGTCTTAAATTAAATTTACAATTAAATATTTAAGCTGAGCTAATAATGCACGAAGAAAGAGTTGAACGTCACTGTGCTGGTGTTCAAGAAGCAATAGACAATATGCAGAAGCAATTTTTATCTCTTCAGCAGAATCTTATTGACAAGGCAAATCAAAACAAGTCAGCTGTCCTCAATCTAGAGATTGCTTTTAATAACGCAACTAAATCTTTGCGCTTGACCAATCTTCAAGACCAGCTTAACAAGCAAAAAGATCGTCACATTGATGATGTTAAAACAACATTGAGAAACTTTAGGGCCAAATTTGATGACACTCTATCATTCCTGAGAAACTCAAACGCCAAATTCAGATTCTCATTTAATGTTTTTTCCGACGGTGGAAACTTTAGTGCCGAAGAAATTGATTTACACAAGAGAAAATTGGAAAAGATGGCATTTTTGATTGACAATAACGAGACCAGTATGCTCAAAGAAATGGAAAAGTTGGAAAAAAAGCACCTGGATGAGGCAATAAAAGTTATGACTCAGTTTCAAGAGAAATTCAAGTACAATCTTATTGACTTACAATTCATTGAAAAGATTGGTAGGTGGCTCAATAACACCCAGATAAAAATAAAATCTAGCGTGAATGAATCCAATGCATCGGCCAAAGAATTGAACAGTTTAATTGAAGAATTTGATGTTTGGATCGACGCTTGTAAGCATCCCAATTTGGACAAGAAGAACGTATCACCCAAAGATTTGATTGAATTTTTTGAAAAAATTAACAAACAGATTTATGATCGGGCAGTATTTTTGAAGTGCTTTAAAGAGGAGACCCAAGTACCACTAAGATTTACTAAGGTCGAAAAGTTGACTGAAACCGATGCAAAATATGAGGAGGCTGAAAAGGAAAAAAGTGAAAGTCCAGTAAACAAGCAGGAAAAAAAAACCTCGGACAAAAAATTGAAGACACGCAAAACAGCTAATTTAGTGGTGCCAGAAACGCCTGAGCAAGACCAACGGTCAGTTATCACAAAATCAAAATCGAATATTTTAATGACCACTAGCATGCTAAAATCGGGAAGTAAAGTTGCCATATCTGATGACCCGGCTTTGGATATCATGAAATCAATTTTAAAGTATTATCATTTAATTTAAAATTGATATTGCCTTATCATGGATTTAATCTTTAAATCAATTTTTAATCAAGCCATATTTTTATTTTCCTTAATTTTTATTTCAAGTCTTTAATTTTTTTTAAAAGTAACTGTCAATTTTACTAAAAAAAATGAGAATTATTTTACTTTTTTTTTAATTATTATTGTTAGTTGAGTAGCATTGAATAATTCTAAAAATTAAACTTTTTTGGAAAATTCAAATTTGAGTATTGACTGCTTTTCTTTGTTGTTCCATTATGGGCATAGTGACATTTCACAAATCTTTTAAAGAAAAAACCACAAGAAAAAATGGCAAAATGTAATTTATTGGACATTTTTATATTTTTACATTTTTACATTTTTGAGAGAAAAAATAAAAATATCAATATAAAAAAACTTTAAAAAATTTTCATTAAGAAAAGCAATAATAAATTCGCAATTAATTAAAAGGGATTTTCAAAAAATTATCCTTGGTTTTTTGATTTAAATTTTTCTAAAACTCCTTTTTAAGTAATTGCGAATTTATTATTTTTTTCTTGAATGAAATTTTTTTTAGATTTTTTGATTTTGAGATTTTTTTTTTCTCTCAAAAATATAAAAATGTACGATAAATTACATTTTGCCGAAAAAATTGATAAAATTTTTGCTTTAACCACCTGAAACAAAATTGTGAAATATTTTATTTTTTTTATTGATGCTTATTGTGTAATGGCAAATAGTAAAAAAATGTTATCTTAATCAACTTTAATTACAGTGGTTCTACAAAAAGTAAAGAATTGGTAAAATTACGTTATTTTTCGTATTCTTACGTAAGTTTTTTTCATCTCTAAAATAAGTAGGATATGTAATTTTACGTAAAATAACGTAATCTTACATTAAAATACGTGAATTTTAGTAAAATCGTTCCTAAATGCTTACGGCCAAAAAAATGAGGATTAATAATTAAGTCGAGTCCAAGTCGGGACTTTAATTTTTTTTTAATAAGTCAAAGGCTATTGTGTCGGCTTAGTTAAAGTATAAGAGAATTTTTTTGGCTCAACTTTTATTTAAAAATTAAATAAAGATAAATTTTACTCTTAATGAAATTGTGTTTAGATTAGCATTTAAATTATCAATTAAATTAAACTTAAACTGATTTAGATCTTGTTTTGGAAGATAAGTTATTTTGAATTTTTATTTTTAAGCTAAAAAAATTGAAATAATGAAAGAATCATCATCAAGTTTCGAATATATAAATGCTCAATAGCTAATTCTCTTTTTTAATAACACTTAGTTATCTCTATTTTTTTTGTCTAAAATAAAAATTTTCAAAAGATAAATTTCTCTTTTATAAACGTTTAGGTTGTCCCTAAAAAGCGGAATTTCCGCCATATAGTAGATTTTTGAATTTCAGCCGAATTTGTCTTGCGGAATTCAGAAAAAAATTAATTTAGCAGATTAATTTTTTATTAATATCGATGATACAATGTATCCTCGATTTTTTCATGGGTCTGTGTAAAAATAAAAACGTTGACAAAAGCAAAAATTGACAAAATCGAATATTTGAATTTGTCAATTTTTATTGACAAAATAAATTTTTTATCATAAAAAATAAAATTCATCGATTTCAAAGATTATCTAAGTTTAATTTTGATTGTTTTAGCTTATAAATCAATTGGTAAATCAAAATTTCTGTCTTCAATTTTATTCAAAAGCTCTATAATGAGTTCTGAGGTCCGGTATTATAATAATATATATAGAGTCGAGTGCAGAAATTAACTTTTTATGTAATATTTATTATTATTATTATTATTATTATTTATTTCAGTGAACGCCTTTAAGGCGATGTTAAGAAAATATTAAAAAAGAATAAATGAGATAAACAGTTTTAAAGAGATTAAAGACAAATATTTGACAAATATTTATTAGTAATAAAATTCAAACATGTATAATTAAGTAAATAATAATCAATTATTTAATAAAGTTCAATTATTAACACATTAAAAGTCATATTTCTCACAAATCCAAGACTTACTTTTCCACAATCAAAGTGATATCAAAATTTACGATGTTCAAATTGATAGAGCAAATAGAACAAATAAAGTGCTTATTTTTCTCCTCAATTAAAACATCATCTACGCTGAACCCAATTTCATCTAATACATCTGATGATGTAGGATGACTCTGACACAGAAAATTCGCCACTCGAGTTTAGAAATCTTTATTCTAAAATAAGTAAGGGCTTTGTGGTTTAAATAATATTTTTAAATATTTTTAAATAACAATAATATGTATTCAAAAAACTAAAATACTGAATTAGGAACAAAATTAAAACATTTTAGTTTTTTTTTGTAATTAATGTCAATAACATTTAAATTTATCACTATTTTAATTTATTACTACATAATTAATTTAAAAGAATCTTTTAAACCATCAAAAAAAACAAAATTAATTATTAATTAATCCCATAATGTTCAATAAATATTGCCACTTTTAAATTTATTTTAACTTTCTTGTTTTATATATCAAAAAATTAACACTTTTGATTTTACCTTTTATATAAACCAATGTAGCCATATCAGATTTTGAATCAAGATATGTCAATTACTCGACTCCATTGTGTAATTTATATCTTACTTTTTCTTCTTTCTTTCCTGAATTGTTCAATACTTAAACATTTTTCACCTGTCATCATTTACAATATGTCTATTTTATTTGTCCATTATATTATTTTTTAATTTTTTATCTTATTTTTTCTTTTCATTTTTCTTTTATTTTATTTTTTCTTGATTTTTATTTTATTTTTTTTAATCTGAAGGAGCTTTAGCTCGGCACAGATAAAACAAATAAATAAGTAATAATATCACTAGTTCGATACAGATAAACAAATAAAAAATTGAACTCTAAAATAACTCTGCAATTAAAAAAAAATGTTTGTGATTGAAGAAATTACTAATAACAGGCTTTTGAATCTGATTCCAACCCAGTCACAAAAAAAACGATGATTAATCGATGAAAATTGATAGATGAATCATTAATGAGTTAGGAACCATTTCATCGAAATTCAGCGATGAAAATTAAAATATTTCATCGGTAATAATCGATGAAAAAATACTCTAATACATCATAATTTTTTCAAATTTTTTTTAAGAATACAATAATAAGCAGAAGTTTTAAAAATATAAGTTTTTTTTCCAAATTTTTTCAAAGTTTATCTACACTTTTGATTCATTAAAAACATCAATTCACTTTTTCTCAATAGAAAAAATTTAATGTTTTACTTTTGAGTAAATTATTAGCTTTAGAATTCGGCTTTATTGTCTTTTAACTAGACTAAAGGCAGCTTGAGTAAATTTTTGAATCAAAGAACATTGCTAGCAACCCAATTAGACATATAGTGCTTTGTTAAGAGGAGATCCACTAGAAACACAATTAATTAAGAATTTACACTAATTATCGGCTTTATAAGTAGTTAAATTTCCAGAAGTATTCGATATTTCAGCTTCATATCTTTCGTCTAGTAGAGTGTGTAATTCTTCTAAAATTAGACCCGTCTTGCCCGTTAACGTAGTTCTCTAAATTTTGGACTGACAAGGGTTAATAGCTGTTAGATCAAATTTAAATAACAAGAGAAGATGGGATGGCCTGTTGTTGACATAAGCCAATTAAAGAAAAAGGAAAGTCGAAATCGATATCTTTTAAGCACAAAACTTTATAACGAACCAATAATATATCACAATAAATTCAATTGTTTGATAAACTTTTTCTTGGTTTTAGTCCAAAAAAATCATTCATAATTGATGAGATAATTAAAGAATGAAGCAAAGATGTAAATCTAAAGTTTTTCATGATTGGGTCATTTCTAAATGTTTTGAAGAGAATACGATGAAAATTTAGTGGTTTTAATCCAAAATCATTTTTCATCTATAAAAAATGAGATGATTCATAGATGAATCATACATGAAGTCATCGTTTTTAGATTGACTGGGAAAGGAAAAAAACTAGAGGAAAAGATAAAAGTTATTTTCCTTTCTGTAGTTTTCGCTCTTTGGAGGATACCAAAAAATGCCTTGATCGAAATTCCGCTTTTAGTAGATAATTTAGCGGAATTTGGCTTGCGGTATTCCGTCTTTTAAGGACAACCGAAAGTTTACCAAAAAAATATTGCAATTAATATTTTGATGTTTTGATCTTGATCTCAAACTTAAAATTGCGGCTTAAAAATTATTTAATTTTAGCAAAAACAATGATAGTAAATTGAATGAAGCTAAAGAATATGCCGAGTCAGTAGATCAATCTACAACTCAGAAAACAGTGACTACAAATACAAAGAAATTTTCCAAAAACTCGCGCAGTTCAAAATTATCTAAAGCCTCAATAGCAAATAGGTACAACAAAAATTTTTTTTTTTCTTTTATTTTTCTTACCTTTTTTTCTTCAAAATAAAGACGAGCCAAAACAAGAGATGAAATGTATGCCTATTACTTGACATTCGGAGAGCAACCCAATCCGGACACGTTTTTTATAGGCCGAATAACCAATATTCTGCGCGAGGCTCTAGAAGGCATTTTGAGCAACTCGGAGATCTACTACCGCGATTTGCACCAGCAAAACAGACAAATAACCCGACGAGCTTCTCTCAAGGATTCCTATCCAGAGTTTGCTGAAGCCATCATTTCTAAACTAAAGTCATATCTAAATCAGTGCGATGTGTACAGAAACCAGTGTTTGAAAGAGTTTCGTGAGAGTGTGACCAAATTTGAAATACTGTCAGCGCAGATGCCTGAGCTTGTCTTCAACGAGATCTACGTAAGCAATCAGTCAATGATAGAAAGTGATGTGACAACACTCAGACAGAACAGTCTTGAACAATTGGCCCAACTTGACCAAGAAAGAAAAGTCAACGATTCCACACTCAGGCCTGCTCTTGGTCATCCCAACATGCAGTCTAAATTGGATGCGTTAAATGATGTCGAACTGAAAAGGCAAGAAAAGCAATCAGAACTGAGTCAAACATTCATCAAAGAATTATACTCCAAAATTCAATTGTACTCGAACAAGTTCATTAGGGAATTGGCCAAAAACAACGAGTCATTGTTGATTAAATTTGATGATATTCTGACTGTGGACGAAGTGATGAAGCATGAGACTTCTGCGGAAAAGCATGCTACAGCCGAATTGATCAAGCGGCATTTGGCTGGCGTCTCTTTGGAAGACCCGGAGCCTGAACCGCTCATACGAAGGGAAAAAGGAAAATGGAAAGGAGTGGAAAATTATGACTTTTTCAAGAATGAAATCGAAAGCAAAAAACTAGCCGCTTCTTTGGCAACCTCCATCAACACTGCTAAAACAACTCTTCCGCATAAGAGCTGCTCTCAAAATGCAGCTTTTTTTCATCAGGTAAGTTTTAATGGTTAAGTTTTGGTAATCGTAATTCCAACTTTTTTGTCATGCTAAGAAATTCAAAAAGACAATTGAAAAATATTTGCGTGATGCCGAACTGTTCGAAGGAGAATTGAAATCAAAAGAAATTAAATGGAATTCGTATTGGTTGAGCTCAATTAAAGAGATCAAAGGTCTTTACAATTAACTAAAAAAAATGATACATAAAAAAATTGACATTTTAAATAAAAATTAATTAATTTTACTGATATTGATTTTTTTTTTGCTACTTAATTGAGGTTCGGACAATGTTTTATTCAATTATTCAGCGGCTATTAATTTAAACTAATTTTTTCTATAAGACTTAACGCTAAAATCTTAAAAAAATCATGTGGTGATCTTAAAAAAAAAACACTATGAATAACAATTATCAAAATTGAAAAATTAACATTTCAAAATATAGATCCTTTATTATATAAATACCATAGCGTAATTTCTTGTCTTACCATAGCAGTTTTAATTTATTTGTTTGTACTTAAATAATTCAGGTTAAAATAAAAATTAAAAATCAACTTGTTATATATCTTTATATCTTTTTTTTAATTTCGTTTATTATAATCCTTTTTACTTTCCTTTTTTTTTTATTTTACTTAACTTTAATATTTTTTATTATTATTTTTTTTTTTTTTAAACTCTGATGGAGCATTAGCTCGGTACAGATAAATAAATAAACATAAATAAATAAAAACGCTAGAACAAAGCAAATAGCTATGTCTGTAGACATTATTTTATTTAAATACACATTTTTATATATTTGTCATCAAATCTTAACCTCATCGATTTGTCATACATTGACTATTACAGTTGCATTTTTCCATACCCTGACCACCACCAATAGATAATTCAGTTACTGCTTGCCTCACACTTAAAGCTTTGCTTAGGTTTAAGTTATTTATTTTCTCGCATCCAAGTAGCCAGCATTTTTTTATGAGAGAATAGAACTTAAAGATTATTATTGTTGTGCATAAAATCATAGTTTGTTAAATTTTTGAATTGTTTCAATGACTAAGACAGCCTTAGATACATATGCTCCTATTTTAATAGCTTAAATTCATTTAAAAAATAATAAAATCATTTTTTAAATCATACAAGCTTATTCAAAATCATTTTCTCTTTCAAATGGTATCCTTGAAGTATCTTTGACTTATATTGATCAAAAGTAATTCTAAAAAAACTGTAAAAAATGACTGAATTATTGAGAAATAACAAGAATTTGCTTTTTAAACCATAACTTTAGAAATTGGTAGTCGTTTTTCTCTTAAAAAAATTTGGCTTATATATAAAAATACTTTTTTTACTTTAAGAATATTGTATACTTGAGTAAATTTTTGTGAGAGAAAAACGACTACCAATTTCTAAAGTTATGGTTTAAAAAGCAAATTCTTGTTATTTCTCAAAAATTCAGTCATTTTTTACAGTTATTTTCAGAGTTGTTTAAAAGTCACAAGTCTTAAGTCAAGTCAAAGTCTTGACTTTGACAGAGTCAAAGTCAAAGTCTTGACTTTGACTTGTTGGAAAAAATTTAAAAAGTACAAGTCTTGACTTAGTACTTTTAAAGTTATTATTAATTTATTTAAAGAAATTAATTATTGATTAAAAAATATTTTTAAATAAAAAATATTTTCATTTCATATACTTATTTCATTTTATATATTTTTTTAAAAATAAAGTAATTAAGAATTTTAGGAATTTTTTATTTAACTTAACGATAACTTTTATTTAAAAAATATTTAGTTTTAACTTAAATCTTTAAAAGATCAAAATTACACCGCAAAAGTGTTGTATTTTCTAAATTTTTTACTGTCATTCTTGATCTATGTGGTCTGTTTATATAGCCAGCATATGAAAATGTTCGCTCAATTGGACCTGATGATGCTGGAATTGATAAATATTTTAAAACCAAAATATATAAATCGGGGAAAATTGATTTGTTTCGTTGCCAAAACGTCTTTAAATTAACATCTGGATCATATTCAATACTTAAATACTCATCAATCTGACGTCTGAAGAATTTTTTATCGTTACATTGCACACCTTCAGTACTCGGGTTTTTTTTTGCGAAACTAAAAAATTTCTTTCGTTTTAATGGTGATTTTAGGACGCTTGAATCGGATTCATTGCTGATTGTACTTAAAGGCCGTCTATTTGAACTTGAAGAAGTGTGCTCTCTAGCCTGTGATTCATTAACGTTTAAATTGAAATCATCATTGGTTGACGCTACATTTTTCTCTCTAGGTCTCATTTTTAAAAATTTTTCCATGAGTTGGTTTTTAAATTTATTTAAAATTTCTAATTTTTTTACCTCGTCTATATCGAGACTCAATATCCACTCATTTTTGAAAAATGGGTCTAAAAAGGATGATATATAGGGTGAAAAATCTGTTCCGTTTTCATCTAAAGTAGATGGATTTTCGATATTTACAAATATTGACTTAAAACGAAATCTCAATTGAGATTCTAATTCTTGTCTAAAGGCTAAAAGATTCTTGTTTTTAGGTTCATATTGTTTGAGGTCATTAATAAGCTGAAACAAACTAGGAACAACTAAGCTTATTGTACAATAGTTTTCACCTTTAAAAATTTAAATCAATTAAAAAAACGATATGATTTTAAATATTTATTACCTTGTATCTCATTTGAAACATATTCGAAAGGCTCTAGGATATTCACAATGTCTATTAGTCGTAGATAGTCATTTTGAGTCAAAGAAAGATTCCAGGATTCAATTTTTTCGAGACCTTCATTTAAATCGTTCAACTTTATTCTACAAATTGATTTTAAACATTCGATTTCACTGTTCCATCGAACTTTTATTGGTTTGGTGATGGCTTTGTAATTTTTTTCTTCCAAAAAATTCGCAAAAACCTTTTTTTGCCGATATTTTGCTGATATTTTGTAACATTTAGAGAGGAGCTTCCGAATATTATTAATTTTTTTCAAGCTATTTTTTACCACAAGTTGAATTGAATGAGCGAAACAGCGTGAATGAGTTTTTTCGTTTGGGATAAATTCGCAAAAAGTATCGATTATATTTGAATTTTTTTCCTCTTCATCTGAACTTGTTAATTCATCATCATCTTCTTCTGAGGAATTGTAATTATTTTGGCTTGATTCAATCTCTTCTAGACTGAATTCATTGTCACCAACTAAATTATAAAAAATTATAAATTTCAATGTTTTGGAATTATTAATTAAATTTAATAAACAAAGGTTCGAGTTAGTAAAAATTAATTTATGTATTACCTAAATCATATAGTTTTCCAAATTTTACCATATTAGAGCCATTATCTGTAACAATTTTAACAATTTTTTCTCTATTTAATCAAGTAAATTAATTTATTTTCTTATTTTAACAGCTAAAATACTTTATATTAAATTGGTCTAGAATTTTATCTAACTCTATTTTAATATTAAAGCCAGTGCAATCTTTGATATTTTTACATGCAATTACTAACGTCTCGAATTTAAATTCGCTATCAATAAAATGAGCAGTCACTCCCAGAAAAGATCTTAATCTTCTATCAGACCAAATATCTACTGTTAGCGATATAAATCTTGCACATTCTAAATTTTGCTTCAAAACGGAACATAAGGTTTTGTAAGCTTCTCTTTGAAGCTTATTTAATGCCGTCCTTGTACATGGTTTCATTTGTCACAAACCAAAGACATGAAAATTTGAAAACCTAAATTTTAATAATAAGATCAATTTAATTATTAACGTTCCAATAATAATAAATAAAATTAGGAGCATAAATAAAAGTTTAAAAAAATCAACTTAATTTTACAAAATAAGAAAAAAATTCTAATTACCATCACTTTCTATTAGTCGAAATGGCAAGCTACATCCGATAATTAGATATTTAAATATAAAGAAAGTTATGTTTTCTTGATTTAATTTCTTTTTTTTGTCAGTTTCGCAAACTTCTTTTCTTCTATTCTGTTTCTGATTGAATTCTTCATAATACTGTGGATTACATTTTTTCGTGTGTCGTATAAAATTCGATGTATTGGTCTTTGTGTCAGTAATTTTGATTTTGCAAGTGATACACACACCAGATCTTGAAACAATGATATTTTCATTGTTTTCTGTATAAAAGAATTTATAAAAAAATAAAAAATTATTATTTTTATTTAAAATGTTTACTTTCGACTGTAAAATCCGTAAAACAAGTCTTCAAAATTTGAGATTTCGGAATTTGAATATCAATATTCATTTTTATTTTTAAAATCGTGTTTTTAATTCTCTAAAGTTAAATTAGATAAGAATAAATAAATAATAATCAAAGCTTAATTTTATAGAAAATTAAAAAAGAAATAGTAAATACCAATTTTATAAATAAGCAATATTTTAGAGATTGTTTAAAAAGATTGTAGATCTCTTTTATTTATAGTGACAATTTTTGGCTTAATAGACGCTAACTTTTTGATGATAAAATGCTTATTTAAAAAAAAACTGTTCGAGGAACGCACGTGCAAGTGCTGGATTAAGTCAAATAATCTTAAGCTTAAAAGCGAAATTGCAACTTTATTTATTTCAAGATGTAAGTCATTCAAAAAAATTTTTTAGGAATAAAACGACATTAATTTGTTTTTTTAAGCATTTAATATTTGAATCGTTATTAAAATTTCTTTAAAGATTCTGAATATTTGTATAATTTCAGTTCTGACCAACATAGATTATTATATATGTACTGATTTAAGCTAAATAAATTAAATCAAAATGAAAATTAAAAATGAGTGAAAATTGCAACCCAAAAACCATGAAAATATTTTTTAATCAATAATTGATTTCTTTAAATAAATTAATAATAACTTTAAAAGTACAAAGTCAAGACTTGTACTTTTTAAATTTTTTCCAACAAGTCAAAGTCAAGACTTGTACTTTTTAAATTTTTAAAGTCAAAGTCTTGACTTTGACTTTTTAATGACTTTTTGAGACTTTTTTTCGTGACTTTTGTACAAGTCTGGTTTTTTTAGAATTACTTTTGATCAATATAAGTCAAAGATACTTCAAGGATACCATTTGAAAGAGAAAATGATTTTGAATAAGCTTGTATGATTTAAAAAATGATTTTATTATTTTTTAAATGAATTTAAGCTATTAAAATAGGAGCATATGTATCTAAGGCTGTCTTAGTCATTGAAACAATTCAAAAATTTAACAAACTATGATTTTATGCACAACAATAATAATCTTTAAGTTCACAAAATTTCAAGAATTTGCATTATTCCTATCATATTTTTTTTCAATTTGAATTTTGTGCAAAGAATTAAGGTTCACCCGTTATTTCTTGAAAGTATTTTTTTTTATGATAGTTCTTAAGATAATATTTGTAGTTCAAAAACTATTTACACTCTGTAATCCATTTTTTATAAAATGAGTTATTGTTAAAAAAGACAAAGTTTTTCGAATCTAGATCAACTTAATAATTCTTGTTCTCAGGTTTTGTGAACAAATAGTTAACATAATCTAAAGATTGTTCACCTTTTTTAAAATTTTTCAATTGTAAAATTATTTTTTATTAATTGTGTCTAAAGGCAAAGATTTAAGTAGAGAGCGCATTTGGGATTGTTGAAAGGGTAAATGCTATTTCTAAAAGCTCTTTCAAATTAAAAAAAAAAGACAAAATATTATTAACTTCACAATTTTTTTTTATTTATTTAGCTTTTATGCATTTAATTTTATTTAAAAATTTTCAATCATGAGGACTGAAAATAGGGCTCTTTGTCACTTGAAACTGCTCCGGAGTCTGACTCAAAATTATTTTTAAAATTAAATTTTAGCTTTGAATCCCAAAGAACAGGAATATCATGTGTGTTTATGATATATATTAAATTAGTGATCGTTTGGTAATCCATAATTGGTGGCCCAAAAAAAAAATCTTTAAATAAGCCATCAGTATTAGGGATATTATTGTATAGGTTATAGAGTTTGTGAGGACTTTATTTTGTATAATGCTAAGCAATTAAGCAAATTAAAGGAAGTTAAAATCCAAAAGTTAATAGATATAGTAAAAAGTAATTTTTAACTCACGACTTTTTTTAATTAATCTTTAAAATAATTAAAAAAGATTTACTGTTGTAAATTAAAATTAAGGAAAATTTAGATTATCCAGATCTGAAAAATTCTGTCATTTGCATTTCAAAAAAAATTAATAAAAATATTTCTTAAAAACTTAATAGTTTAAATTAAAATTCAGTTTTAATAATAAACGTTAAAAATATTTGATACTCTTAGAGCATGTAAATAATAAATGATCCCATTACAAAAGTTACACAACAGCATAATATAATCATAGCGACAATTCCATCTACCAATTCTTTTGGAGCAGGCTTTCCATTGTAAAGAGGTAAATCTGATTGCTTATTGACAGGCATTTTTTTTTAAATTAAAATTTCAAAAAAGATTAACTGAATTTATACTTCGAAAATTAATGAAATTATTCGTTCGTTTATTTGCTTTAAATAGACCTATATAAGTTTCCTAGGTAATTTATCAGAGGCTTCCATATATTGGTTGGTAACATTTTAAAACTTAAATTCAGTCATCGCAATCAAGAATCTTGTTGCTCTTCAGATTTTTTAATTAGTGTTGGACGCGAGCAGACCTACCCGGTTCATTCTACGAACGGTTTTTGCGATCAAAAGATCCATCATTCTGGCGATCAAAATATAATATATTCAAAATATAACTATAACTATAATATAAATATAACAAAATATAATAAATACAATATTTCTTTTAGAAAATTAGCCAGTACCTCTTGCTTCGCTAATGGAGTAAAAAAAATTAAAAATGTACTTATATTGATAAAATCTTTTTGAAATAAAAAAAAATAAATAAATCGCAGCGATGAAGTTTGGAGCAAAAAAGCTAAAAGCAAATTTTTTTTTTTAAATTTAAAAATTAAATGACAATTTTGAAAAATTCTGAAATTTGTAGTAGAGTAAAAAATGACACAAAAGTTTAGTTTAATTTGTTATAAGAGTGGATAAGACCTTTCCCAATTTTTTTCAAAATTTAAAATGGCATCAAATACATTCTGCACTATAAATAAGTACAAGTTGCACTATAATATTTAAATTGCGCTTTAATATTTAAATTGCACTTTAATATTTACATGCACTATATTAATCAAGGGTGCACTATAAATAACATTCTTCCACTATGATAATCTTTAATAAGCACTAATATAATTTTTATTTTGCACTAAAATAATCCTTACTAAACGCTAAATTAATGTTTAAAAAACACTAAAATAATTTTGTACCTGAACTATTTTAATTCATTTTTAGATTAAAAAATGCAACAAGCACAATTTTATTTTTTCGAAAACTTTATTTTTTTTAAACATAAGAAAATAAAAATTACAATTACAAATGTTATTTAATTTTAGAGAGAAAAAAAATATAGTAATACATACATAAGAATAAAATAAAAAATATTATTGTATATTAAAAAATATTAAGTAGTCGATTCGTAATTAAATTAACGATTTAAATAAGCTTTTTAGCTTTTTTGAATCCAGTAGGATATACCACTAGTCCTGCTGCTGCCAAAGTGGGTCTTCTTAGGAATCTGGCAATCTCCAACCTTCAATCTTGAGCACACTCCAATGACGTGTTGTCAAATGTAATTCTTGCTGTTCCAATTGCAACTGCATCGCGACAATTTCCATTGCGTTTTGTTGAACTTTAATTTCATAAAGGCTGATTGTTTGCTAAACTAAAACGTCAAAGTTCTTCCAAATATATATGTCTCTAGGATCTTTAAAAGCTTCAACATCTTTCTTTTGTAGCTTTTTTGTTTGTTTGGATAGTATGTAAAAATTTGGCTTATTTAGCAACATACTTTTATCTTTTTCAAGCCACTCAAATGATGCATCATGGTCTTTTAGAGCGATAAGCGGCACAACTTGGAAAACTTTGCAATTGAGATTTGGTTGCTCATCTGTTCCAGGATTGTGATCGAGGCTCCAGTTTTTGATGATTTCATGCATGGCACAGCGTCATCTGGCTTCATTCAACAACTGATCGCGATGAGTTTTCGTGACTTTTGACAAAGCGCCTTCCACCTTTGTTTTCATGTGGTACCAACGCACGATCCTCAATGGTTTAAAACCGAGAGCTAATCAAAAGCCATTTGAAATAGTCTGTGCTGCGTCTGCCACTAAGTATTTCGGTTTGAAATCGGCACCATGGAATTCTAAGACCGCTTTTTTAACAGAATTAAATACAAATGCGTAGTTTTCATCTTTTTCCGATTTGCAAAGAGCCAACCCATAAGGATAAAATGCTTTGGCTGCATCAGTTGTGCCGAGCAAAATAACCGGATAGCAGTTCTAGTTAAGTTTGTAGGTGTCATCGCAATGCACATGAGGAAGTAACAAAGTATTTAAGGAGAAGCCGTGCAAACATTGACTTAACTAGTGAGAGTGATAAAAATAAAAATAAATCTAAATTGATATTTAAAATTATTTTAGTTAAAGTCAAAAATTATATTAGTTCATGTCCAAAATTATTTTAGTTCAAATTAGAAATTATTTTAATGCAACTCAAAAATTGTTTAAGTGCGAGATGATTTATATAGTAAAGTTTTGAAATATAAAAGTTCTGATTTGAATTATTTTGGTAAAAAACCGAATAATTCAGTACACATAAAATAATGTAGTACTGTTTGGAATTAATATAGTGCAGTTGGGTATTAAAAAAAGTGCAACTTGTGGTTAATTTATGGTGCAACATTAAATACAAGCCATTTAAAATCGGGCTGTTCCTAGCTTTAAAACAAATTAAAATTATATCAAGAAGTTGAATTTTCGATAAGTTGTTGGTAAAAATGCACGAAACCATTAAAAGGTCTGTAAAACTTTATAAAAAGTTGTAAAAATCCAAAAAGTTTGAAATAATTTGACCAATAAATCAATTAATACTATGTATTGAAGCTGAATCTTTTGCTTTCGATGTTGATGAGAATGCGGGAGAACTTGAAGAATGGCGATGCATCGCTCGATGATCTGTTTTCACCTTTAGAACTGTTAATTTTAGTGTTAAGAATCGACTAGGTCCACTAGAGTCGACTTCTAAAAGATATTTTCTTTTAAATTTAATTTTTTTACCTAAAAAATTTTTTTTGTTTTCTGCTTTTTTTCTAATCATTTTATCTAATCAACTATCAAATTCTAATATTAATTATTTAACTTAATTATTTTTTAAAATTGACATTGATTCCATTGAGGATCGCTCCAGGACCCTATTGCCGAGAAGAATTAAACAATGACTTAGCTAAATCGACTATGCAGTTTCTTTGTTATTTATGTAGAAAAATACAGCTTAAAACTTTTCTTTTCAATTTAATTTTTCAAAAAATATTTTCGAGTCGAGACGAGTCGACTCGGGAAAAATATGCCCAACACTAGTTAATTTAGCTTAATAAAAAAAAAATTTTAATTTCAATAACTTATTTTGTTTAACCTGATTGTTTCTAACTTTCGGCTGTTTTACTTAGACTGTTAAAATACCCATCAAACAATGAACCCGTAGCTCAGAAAATTTTTTTTTGAGATTTAAAAAATTATGTTTATTTATTTAATGATCAATTAAAAATTTATTAAATCTATCAAATACTACATATTTACTTAAAAAATCTAATATTTAAAATTGTATTCATATTAATTCTGAAAATAAATATTGTGTAATTTATATTGTTTTGAATTTTTTTTTCTAAATTTTTTATAATTTCATTTTATTATTTAAATAATAAATTTAAACAGCTAAACCATAAATTGAATTAATTTGATATTTTTTTATGAGGAGATGATAGTGAAGAACCTATGTCAAATAAAATTTTTTGCTTCTTTTGAAATAATAAACTAAAAATCTTTATTTGACATTAAACAAGTATTCAAACTTTTTCAAAAATTTTTATTAAGAAATTGCTATAAATTTCATTAAAAATCATTAACTTTTAGATATTTATTCTGAAAACATAAAGCTAAAAAGGATAATTCCATTTAGATTTGCTAGTCTTTTTTTAAGATTAAAATATCAGTGTAAGATATTATTTTCTTTTTTTAATAATTAAAATCTATCAAAATTTCATCAAAAAAAATCATCCATTTAAAATAATGAGTTCAAAGCTTTGGATAATAATATAAAGTTAAAATTTTTTTTTAAAAAGTGTAATAAAAAAATTAATTTTAAATTAGCAAATGGCGAGTTTTTTTTTCTTTTTTACATTTTTAGAAATAATTGCGTAATTATATTTCAAATTTTAACATGCTTAAGTATTGGGTTTAAATTAAGCAACGTAATTTCAAAATTTCAAAAAAGTTAAATAGAAAAAAAACTTGCCAAATGCTTATTTTATTAAAAGTTATACAACAAAAAAAAGAAATACGTAATTACATTGCATTTGAATTAAACAAACTTATTCAATTTTGAATATCAAAATTTCAAACTTTGCAACGTAGCTTAATTGTGAATATTAATCTTTCGAGCGTAAATTTTAGTTTGCCGTAAAATCAATTTGCCATTGCACATTTCTAGTTTTTTTTAAATAATAGGACCGATTTTTGAAAAATGGTGTCATTAATGCTTCATTCATTTTGATCCATTATAAAAACATATTACTTTCAAAATGTTTTAAAAGTATTCCCTTTCATTAAATATTTTTTTCAATCAAATCTGATCAAAATAAAATTTAAATTAATAAATCTTGATTTTGAACCGAACTAATCTGAAATTTGGTTCAATACCTTTCAAAAAACCTTTTTTATAATTATAATAATATTGAGTGATTTGCATAACAAAATTTTGATTTTTTCTTTTAAATCTTGATTCTTTTAAAATCTTACTGTATTCAAAATAATTAAAAAAAAAAAAGCGAATTTGTCAAACTTGGAGTCAACTGTTTTTCATAATAAAACAAAGGACAGTTTTAAAGGCGAAATACGAAAACTCTGAATTAAAAAATTGATTTTAAAGCTTTAAAACAAAATTTCAGTCCTCAATTTTTTTCAAAGTAAAATTCATGATCAAATTTCATAATTTCAAACATGTTCAATTCATTAATGCTTAATTTTTGATGCGTAATTATTTGCACTGCATATTTGAGAATTTCTAAAGCTTCAAAAACCATACTTTTAAATTTGAATAAATAGAATAGCCTTGCATAATCTTGCAGATGAAATTACGCATTTAAATTATATCAATTTTAAATAATGTAATAAAAAAAAAGGACTCTATGTCTTTATATAGAACTTTTTTTTTATAGAAATAAGACATAAAAAAAATTTTTAAATGTAATAGAGAAATTTTTTATTTAGAATAGTCACATAGAAATAAAATCCATTTCTAATAGAAATTTTATTTATTGAAAAAAAGGACAATTAAAATGACAAAATCAATAAGAAAAAATTTATTTAAAAATAATAATACAGATGTAAATTATCTAATTTAATTAATAAGATTTAAGAATACGAACAAGGTTATCCAGAAAGATCAAAAAATTATTTTTATCATAAGTGTAATACAAATCTTTAATAGAGTTATCTTTTTTTGTTTCACTTTTTTCTCTTTCAAAAACAAAACCAGACTTAATTTGTTCAAAACTTATCGCTGTTACATGTTGCTCTCTAATAAAGTGTTTAATACATTTGTTTACAACCGGATGACTATTAAGATATTGAGCTAATGATCTTTGCCAATCCTCAAGACTATTATTTGACCTCGGAAAATTTTTGACTACTCAATTATGAACGTTCCAAGTAACGATAGGAAACAGAGGGACAGATCGTACTTTAGCTTCTTCATTAATAAGTAAACCGATGTAGTAAGTCTCAAAATATACATATAAACTACTAAACTATTTCCAAGTCTTATCGGTGAATAAAAATCACTTTTTTCTTTAATTGACTTTTTTGATTTATTCATTTTTAAAAGTAAAATAATGCTTTTTAAAAAAGGCGCTCATTAAATTTTAGAAGAAAATAATTAAAAGAGGGAAGATTATTCTCTTTCTTTTTTCAACATAAATAATTTCTATATTATATTTCGACGTTTTTTTTGTCTTTTTTTCTACAAATAAAACTTCGATGAAAAATCGATTTGTTTCTATGCGGCAATTCTATGAAAAAAATTTCGATATAAAGAACCAAGGCCAAAAAAAGATTCCTATAAAAATTATTTCTCACATTTTTTACAAATAATCACACGTTCCGTTGTACATTGTCCGCATACTGATTTATTACAGTTTGTACAGATTAAATTAGTTTTATTATTGTTGCAAAGGCGAATTTGACACTTAACACGTTTTGGAGAACTGTTTTCTTGATCATCTAATATTTGGGCTCTTTTGCGTACACTTTTAGGTGTTTGGGTCGCAGAATGGGTATAGAGACAATTTAAAAAAATGAAGCATCATGTGAATATGTTAATATAAAATTTTTAAAATTTAACTTTTTTTAATGTTAACTTTACAATTTCAAGTTTTAATCTTTTCAGACTATTTAATTAAAGTTTAGTAAAAAATCAAATCAGAGTCATAATCAAATTTTTGGGTCTAGTGGAAAATGTGAACAATTGTTCACAAAAAAATGTGACCATGAGTATCAAGTCCAAAATGTGAACATTTTGTTCATATAATCTCTGGTCACATATTTGGTGACCATAAGCTGGTCACATAAAAAAAAAAATGTTCACCAAATTTTAGATTAAAAAAATAAAAATTAAATAATTTAAAAAAAGACAAAAATTTAAAAACACTATTTTATAATGCTAAGATAAATTTTTACTCTTATTCTTTTACACTATGATTAAGCTAAAAATTACAATTTAGATTTCATCATTCTATTCAAAATTCAAAAAAAAATTATTTAGTTGAAAAGTTAAAATTATGGATGAAAATATTTAAATTTTTGATTTAAAAATTTTTAGACAAGTCTCTGCAATTGGTTTGGTACGGGCTAGTCGTAAATGTGAAAATAATAAATGCAAAAAACATATGCAAACAATGGAATTAAAATTGCGGAAAAGGAGTAAAGATGCTACTAATACTATAATAACTTGGAGATGTTGTGGATGTGAATGTTATAAGTCAGCATTCGATGATTCTTTTTTTCGCTTTTTAAAAAACCTCTTAGAATTTTTGTGTTTAAGTGTTGGGCAGCTCAGCTAACTATTGCTAAAACAGTTCCAATTATTGAATTGAATTTTAATCAACAAATCAATAAAGATACTGTTTCTGAAATTTTCATTAAGCTTAGACAACTTTGTGCAATTGATATTGACCGTTTAAATCTTAAACTTGGAGGTCCAAGCAAGATTGTTGAGATTGACGAATCGCTGTATGCGAAAGTCAAACATAATAAGGGTGATTTTTAAATTTTTCTAAAATTAATGTTCACAAAAAATAAGAACTGGTCACGAAAAATTTTTCTAATTTTTTTATATATCTATTTTGGTAACCAAATATGTGACCAGAGATTCTGTGAACAATTGTTAACATTTTCCACTAGACCCCAATTTTTCAGCTAAGTGTTAAATCGAACTATCATGTAATTTATATTAATTTTGAAAGGCAGAGTTAGTTAATTAAAAATCGATTTTTATTTAATAAATTTTTAAAACAAAATATAATTTTTATATGTCTTACTAAAAAATATTTGAAAAAAACTAATGCGTATTTTTGGACAATATTGTATTTTCAGATAAAGTAAAGTTGCTAAAAAATTAAGCATCTTTCAAAACTTAATTATCTATTTTAGTAAAAAAGTTATTCAAGATTTTCTGAATCGAAAAAAGCAAACATTGAATATTTTCTTTAAAAGATGAAAGAAACAACAATTGATATGAATTTTTTACTTTCTTTTATTTACGTATTAATATTGAATTGCGCAAACATAAAACTTTATTAAAAACTCAATTAATAACCAAAAAAAATTGAACAAAGTAAAATTGGTGATCAAATTTGAAATTTCAAATATGCTCAAAACATTTTAAATGCGTAATTTCATCTGCAAGATTATGCGAGGCTATTCTCTTTATTCAATTTAAAAGTATGGTTATTGAAGCTTTAGAAATTCTCAAATATGCAGTGCAAATAATTACGCATCTAAAATTAAGAATTAATAAATTGAGCATGTTTGAAATTATGAAATTTGATCATGAATTTTACTTTGAAAAAAATTGAGGGCTGAAATTTTGTTTTAAAGCTTTGAAATCAATTTTTTAATTCAAAAATTTCAACGGAGATACAAATTTCACTTAAAACAAGTGCATGTAGTTATTCTGAATTTTAAAATATCTACAAAATGAATGACTCCCAAAGTGATGACTCTACATTTTACTTTTTCTCATGTTTCGCTTTATTTCATTCAGAACAAGCTAAAAATGAATTAGATAGCCTAAAGAGTTGTTTTTCTCATTTTTATTTCTAAAATAAATGAAAATAGTCAATTGAAACCACTTAATCATTTATTTATGTTTAAAATTTATCACCGAAAATTCTGAATTCAAAAAATTGATTTTAAAGCTTTAAAACATAATTTCAGCCCTCAATTTTTTCCAAGTAAAATTCATGATCAAATTTCATAATTTCAAACATTTACAATTCATTAATGCTTAATTTTAGATGCGTAATTATTTGCACTGCATATTTGAGAATTTTTAAGGATTCAAAAACCATACTTTTACAATGAGTAATAAAAAGTAGGCCTCTGAGTTTAATTCTAATTCTAAATGTTAAGGTAAGTAGAGAAACAGTAAGGAGATTTCTATATTGTAAAGAAATAGGAACTTACACAGCTCTGAAAAGGCCACTGTTGATGGCATCATATCGAATCATAAGATTAAAGTGGTGAAAAGAAAGATTGAATTGGACAATTGAACGTTGGGGAATGGTGATTTTTAGCAGAGTTGTTTAAAAGTCATAGGTCTCAAGTAAAGTCAAAGTCCGGACTTTAAAATTTTGAATACAGAAGGAGAATTGTCAAGACATTTATGCTAAAATTGCAAGAAAAACTGATATATGGAAAATCTATTGCATTATACAACCCAAGAGTATATATATTTTTTGATATGAAGCCTAATCTAGCAAATTTAAAAAAAAAGTCCGGGCTTGGACTATTTTTTGAGACCTTTAGATAATTCTGCCCAAGATTTGTAGTACCAACTTTACAAGGTGGTGGTGTTTCCGCAAGAATATGGGTATGTATCAGCAGTAAAGGTACAGGATGCTGTCGTTTATATGAGGGCGAATTAATCAACATGCCTACAAGGAAATGTTAGAAAATAAACTTATGACATCAGTCGATTTTTTTTCCAAAAAGATGATCCTTGGTAATTTCTAAAGGATGGGACTCCAACACATTAAGCAAAACTAATCAAGAGTAGTTTGACATGAATAATATTGCCCTCTCACCATGGCGTCACCTGATCTTAATCCTATCGAGAACTAAACCTACCTGATGAATATGTGAAAAAATTAATTAAATCAATGCTATTCGTGACGTATTCGTGCTTATTGCATCCAAACTTTTGTGAAAATTTTTTATCAAAATATTTTAAAAATTCGATAATTTGATATAGTGACATCACTTTAAAGCAAAATTGAATTTACACCAATTATCAGCTCCATGAGAAGTTATATTTACAAAAGTATTAGATATATCAGCTTCATATCTTTCGGCTAGTAGAGTATGTAATTCTTCTAAACTAACTGAATTTGTAATTTTCTTACTGTTTTCCTCATGTTTACAGTATTTTACGATTTATTCCCTTAAATATCAAAATTGATTTTTTTATAAATATATCTAATCGATATTGAGATCAGGAGATCGTGGATGTCTTCAACCTTTTTTTTTAAATTCTAAATAAATGTTTACAATCCCAAACTATTTTTTCAGATTCAATAACATGTTAAAAAAATTTACCTGAAAAATCATTTCGTAAAAATAATTAATTACCAAGGTAATTTTGGTAACTAAAAATTTAAATTAAATATTGTATAATATTAAAAATGATAAAATTAAATAATCAAATAAATTCAAAGCAAAAAAGACTCTCTCAAAAACCAAAAAAAATACTTGAATGTGTTCAATAATCGGAAGTATGAAACTAATGAATAGAAAAGTCAAATAACCGAAACGTGGCTATTTTATTTTAGTTTTCTCGATTTTAACAAAGCAGATCAAATTAAAATTATTAACAACAATATTTTGATATAAGCTTAGCAACTTTATTTCTTATTTTAAAAACTTAGCCAATGGTTTTTAATGTTTCAATGAAAAAAATTTAAATTTAAAACTATTCTTCAAAAATTAAAATTATTTTTAAAGAATTAAAATTCATCTCAATGCTTTTAAGACATTCTAAAAAATAAAAAATTTCTTTGCTTTAATTTTTCCTTTATTTTTGGAGAAAAAAAAATTTTAAATTATTTTGGTCAGATATGAACCAAAAAATAATACTTCTCTTGTATTTTAATAATAACAAAAATTAAACTATAATAATAATAGTTAATAATATGACAGGGAGTACCATGTAAGTGAGGGCTTCCCCTATAATTGACGGTATTTTTGGAGTTTTCGTATTTCGCCTTTAAAATTGTCCTTTGTTTTATAATGAAATACTGAAGGTGGCAGTTGACTCCAAGTTTGACAAATTCGTTTTTTTTTTTAAAAGAATCAAGATTTAAAAGAAAAAATCAAAATTTTGTCATGCAAATCACTTAATATTATTATTATTATTATTAAAAAAGGTTTTTTGAAATGTATTGAACCAAATTTCAGATTAGTTCGGTTCAAAACCAAGATTTATTAATTTAAATTTTATTTTGATCAGATTTGAATGAAAAAAATATTTAATGAAAGGGAATACTTTTAAAACATTTTGAAATATGTTTTTATAATGGATCAAAATGAATGAAGCATAAATGACACCATTTTTCAAAAATCGGTCCTATTATTTAAAAAAAACTAGAAATGTGCAATGGCAAATTGATTTTACGGCAAACTAAAATTTACGCTCGAAAGATTAATATACACAATTAAGCTACGTTGCAAAGTTTGAAATTTTGAAATTCAAAATTGAATAAGTTTGTTTAATTAAAAAGCAATGTAATTACGTATTTCTTTTTTTTGTTGTATTACTTTTAATAAAATAAGCATTTGCTAATTTAAAATTAATTTTTTTATTACATTTTTTTAAAAAAAAATTTTAAGTTTATATTATTATCCAAAGCTTTGAACTCAATTATTTTAAATGGATGATTTTTTTGATGAAATTTTGATAGATTTTAATTATTAAAAATGAAAATAATATCTTACACTGATATTTTAATCTTAAAAAAATACTAGCAAATAAAAAGGAATTATCCTTTTTAGATTTATGCTTTCAGAATAAATATCTAAAAGTTAATGATTTTTAATGAAATTTATAGCAATTTCTTAATAAAAATTTTTGAAGAAGTTTGAACATTTGTTTAATGTCAAATAAAGATTTTTAGTTTATTATTTCAAAAGAAGCAAAAAATTTAATTTGACATAGGTTCTTCACTATCATCTATATCACATATCCTCATAAAAAATATCAAATTAATTCAATTTATGTTTTAGCTGCTTAAATTTATTATTTGAATAATAAAATTCAATTATAAAAAATTTAGAAAAAAAAATTCATAACAATAAAAATTACACAGTAAATTAATTTTTACATTTATTTTGTATTTTATATTATATTTTGGAATTATATTTCGATTTACCAATTTAACAATTTTTTTCCATAGAAAGTCTGATTATCTTTTCAATTTCTTTTTCAATTTAAGCTAATTTGTCCAGAGTTTTTCTTTTTTTAGATAAATAAATTCAACAAAAAAAATCTACTCAATTCGTTTTTTTATTTAGTTTCAGTGTATCTTAAGATATATTTTAATTTAAAATAAAAATAATGAAATATTTAAAAAATCATGCACAACAACGATGAAAAATATTTTATGGATAGTTAATTAGTGTTAATAAATTTCTATCATATTATAAATTTTATTAAAGCCACCTTCTATTCAACCGTAAAGCACTGAAAAAAAAATTTTCGAAATTAGAAATTTCTATCATGTAGGCTTTGAGTTAAAATAACAGTGATCGGTGACGTCAAGACTGATTTTAAGCCGCTTTTCAGACTTTAAACGTAGTCAATATTCTGCAAAAATTTTTTTAAGTAAGTCAACGCCACACAATTAAAGTTTATTAAATTAAATAGATAATGATTTTTTTGCGTGTTAAATCAAAATGATTCACACAAAAATAAACAATTAAATTAATTAGAATCAAAACGAAGATAGAAAAATTTCAACTTTTAATTTGAGAAATTTTAATTACTTGTAAGCTCAAAAATATTTCTAATTTATGTTTATTTTTTTAATTAGAAAATAAAAATAATTAAGAAGAAATAAGAAAAAAAATTACTGAATAATCAAGCAGATGCAAGGCGTCCTCGTAAAAAACAGATACGATTATAAACTTAAATTTTTTATCTGTAAAAACAACAAATTATAAAGGAGATGAATAAAGTCAGCCTTATAAGTCAAACAACTTTAATAAAAAATCCGTCATTTTAAAGGTTTTTAATAAAAAGTAATTAGAAATAAAAAAAATTTATTTGTTGATTAAAAGATGATTCTCTAATAAATCCTTGACACATTTTCAATGATAATGATTTTAAAATCTTTTTGATAATTTCATCTTGTAATTGTATAACTGAAACAAATTTTTTAAAATTAAATATTTATGATTTCGTATTTAATTTAAAACGATTACTTTAAAATTGAGATGATTTTATAGTTTAGCTAATCAAAAGAAAATCTGATTCTGTTCAATAAGCTCTTATTCAGATTTTGATTTACAACTTTCTAATGAGCTCAAATCCATTAGAATCTCAAAGTCCCTTCTGATAATCATTCGTAAATGATCTCTCCATCTATCAGATTTTACTTCCTTACATTTAACAGCTAATGATAAAAAAAGATTTTGAAAGGCTGAACACTTATTCGTCTGCTTCTGAAGTAAAAGTTAAGGAGTGATTGCCAAAGAAAGACATCCACGTCAAAACAAGAAATAAATGCTTTTTAAAGAATAATCCTCAACAGAAGCAGCATTAGAATGGGTCTAAGGCAAGAAATTAGAATTCTAACCATAATTAATAAAAACGTACTCATATCAACTAAAAGTGTTTTTTGCAATTTGCTGGACAGCAAATCAATCATCTTAAGCAAAAAAAGAATTTCAAATCCAACGAGAAAAAAATAATCAGTTCTTTGGTCAAAAAGCCAATTGGGAGTCTAAAAACATGGAAAAAGCATCCCAAACAGTTGAATTAGAAGTTTATGTTGAGAAACAAGACGATACCTCAAAGCTTAAAGATGAACATCTCATTATATTGAAACAAAGTTTTTTTTTATTTGTAAATTAAAAATAAAATTCAATTTTTAATATTTTTTGACTAATAAAATATCAGTTAAATTTAAGAGATTTTATGTGTAAATCGGATTTAAAAAAATCCAAAAATTATGTTTTCTTTTTGAATATCAAAAATATTAGGATTATTAAAAAATTTTAAAGGATAACTTATCATTTTAAATTAAAACAATGTCAAAAAAATATTAAAAAAGTATTAATATTTAAAAAGGATCATTTTGAAGCAATAAAAAAATAAAAAACTGAAAAAAAATAAATATGGCTAAAACTCTAGTGTATGAAATATATGAATTAAAATCAAAAAACCAGAACGTAATTTCAAGCTCGAATTATATTTGCAAAATTTAACGAAATGTAAAAAAATAACTAATGAATCTGTGATATTTAATAATAAATAATTTTTAAAAAAAAATGTGATAAACCAAAAATGATATAATTGAAGGAAGAACTGACTAAAGCTTTAATCTTCAGGATAAAAAATATTGAAAATGATAATTTTATAGTGAAATACTTAAAGAAAACTCTAAACATGGTAATACTGTATAAATTAACAAAAAAATCCTTTAAAAAAAAAAAAAATTCGCAAAAACAAAGAAAAAAATATTTAACCTTTGTAAAAAAATTTTTTAGTATAAAAAATTAGATAAGATATTTTAAAATTAATAGAATAAACAAAATTAAATTTTAAATAAGGAGGAGAAATAAATCCAAAAAAGATTATCAACATGAAAAATAATAAAAAAATATTTTTTTACAAAAAAAAAAAAACATTTAATGGAAAAAAATCATTAAATAAGAAAAATAAATGAAGCAGAACTTTAAAGGGTATAAATATTCAAAAAAGAAACATTAATAATAAAACAGGTAAAAATGAATAGATCAAAAATACTATTCTTTACTTATCTGATTATATTAATCGGAAAAATAGAAAAGATTAAATCAAATGAAGACTCTTCGCCAACAGGAACCGAATCATCTTCAACTTCAGTTGAACCAACATCATCCACTGTTGTGACATCAGAAACAACCGAATCAGTCACTGAATCATCTTCAACTTCCGTTGAACCAACATCATCCACTGTTGTGACATCAGAACAAACCGAATCAGGCACTGAATCATCTTCAACTTCCGTTGAACCAACATCATCCACTGTTGTGACATCAGAAACCACTGAATCAGGCACTGAATCATCTTCAACTTCCGTTGAACCAACATCATCCACCGTTGTGACATCAGACACAACCGAATCAGGCACTGAATCATCTTCAACTTCCGTTGAACCAACATCATCCACTGTTGTGACATCAGAACAAACTGAATCAGACACTGAATCATCTTCAACTACTGTTGAACCTTCATTATCCACTGTTGTGACTTCAGAAACCACTGAATCAGGCACTGAATCATCTTCAACTTCCGTTGAACCAACATCATCCACTGTTGTGACATCAGAACAAACCGAATCAGGCACTGAATCATCTTCAACTTCCGTTGAACCAACATCATCCACTGTTGTGACATCAGAACAAACCGAATCAGGCACTGAATCATCTTCAACTTACGTTGAACCAACATCATCCACTGTTGTGACATCAGAAACCACTGAATCTGGCACTGAATCATCTTCAACTTCAGTTGAACCAACATCATCCACTGTTGTGACATCAGAAACAACCGAATCTGGCACTGAATCATCTTCAACTTCCGTTGAACCAACATCATCCACTGTTGTGACATCAGAAACCACTGAATCTGGCACTAAATCATCTTCAACTTCTGATGAACCCTCGTCGTCCACTGTTTTGACATCGAAAGCAACTGAATTAATTACAGAAGATACTTCGACAACAGATGCACAGTCTACTGAATTAGTCCTTAATCGTTTTTTAAATGGACGAAATGATTTTTCAATTCGTTTCAGATTTTTATCATTTTCAAGTTCTCGAATTTTTACTCGCAATCTTAATATTTTTGACCAGTCATTTGATTTTTTTTCGGTATATTTTCTTTAATTTATTTGTTCATCTTTATTTTTTTATTTTTTAGATTTACCGAAATGGATTTATTTCATTCAATCAGAGGGCTAATATTCCATCAATACCTCGGCCATCAGCTTCTATTCGTAATTTTAATTTTCCAATAATTTCACCATTTTGGACAAATTCCTTTTTTGATCAAGTAATTCTCCATTTTTTTAACTTTTTATTTTTTTTTAATTTTTTTTTTTAGGCATCTGATATTTTATATGGTGTCTATTCCAGAAAAGAAACAGATATCGATTTTTATAATTCTATTTATTCAATAATTAATAATAGTCCTGCAAGAATTGAAAATTCATTTTATCCAGAAATTATTTATTCAATTACTTGGAGAAATTTACTTGTTAATTCCAACAATGTATATAATTTCTTTTTTAATTAATTTATCTTTTAAATTTTTTTTTAGCGACTTTCATTTCAACTTTTTATTGTTATTTCAAATACACAGCGAAAAGCATTAGCGATATTTAATTATGTGGATATTAATTGGGATAGGACAATTTTGGAAAACGTCTTTATAGGTCTTTCAGATGGTAAAAATCTAAGAGTAACTAACAGTTTTTCTTCGAATTCTGATTCAAATGGAAATCCCAATTTAATTACCAAGAGTCTCGGGAATACAGGAAAAATTGGAATTTTTGTTTATGATGTAGTTTATCATGAATTAGATAAATGCTCCCTTTGGTATAACAATGAATTAAATTCTGGTTACATTATTCCTACAAGAAGATTGTTTTTGTAATATTTGTAAAAATTTTGTCTAATAATTGAATTTCATGTTTAAATTTTTTTTAGTTTTTTTAACTGTCCAGCGGTTGAATTCTTAATGTTTTTTAATCCATTCTATAGTTTCTATTCAGGGAGAAAATGGCAAGATGCTCGATGCTATAGATTAAATTCAAATGTTTTTTTTGGATGGATAATTCAACAGGCAAGTTTTAAATAATTGCACTTTTTCATTTCAAAATTATGATTTATTAAAAATTTAGTTTTGCTGCTATGAAACTTTCAGAGGAGGTCTAATTCTTTTTGGGAAGAACGCTGGCTTTGCTTATGATTCTCGAAATATCTTTCAAGTTATCTCAAATGGGTATTTAAAATTTTTGTCTTTTTCATTATTAATATTTAATTAAAAATATTTATTTTTAATATTTATTTTTGAAATTTTAAATATTTTAATTTTTTGATATTCATATTAATAAAATTTATTTGAAGAATCGAATGTTGCAGAGATGATAACTGGAACCAGTGTCGAAAATTTTATAATTTATATCCGCCTACGTTAGTATCAAGAAATGCTTTTAATTTCTTTATTGGATGGGGTGGCGGTGATCCACATATAACAACTTTTGATGGATTGTCTTATACATTTAATGGACTTGGAAAATATATATTTGCCAGATCAAAAAAAGGTATTTTCGAAATTCAAGGAGAAACAAACATTCTAGAAAATCAAAATGGTTCAGCATCGGGAACTCTATTTACGAGCTTCGCAGTTAAGTCAAAAAGATCAAGAATTTTTCAATTAGATTTACTAAATAGAAATGGAAATAATCCATATTTTAACCTTTTTGTTGATAGATCAAATCAATACGAAGAAGACTTTTTTCGAAATTTGAATTTTAACAAAGAATACAACTGTACTGATAACCAAAATGAAAGTTGTACAACGATTATTACTTCTCCGGAAAGCGTACAACTAATTTTTGATAATGGATTTAGCTTGAACTTCACCATTAATACTGTTACCTCAAATACAACGCAACAGACAATATCTTGGATTTCTTGTTCTGTTAATTTCTTAGAACTAAATAAGGACAGCCTTTTTGGTGATTTAGAAGGTCTAATGGGTAATTTCAATGAAAATAGCACTGATGATATTGTTGGCAGGGATGGAAATGTGCCGAAAGATACCAGTGAACGTGAGATTTTTAGTGTATGTGAAACATGGAAGGTTCAGTCAAGTGAAGATCTTTTTGTACCGCTATTAAGCCCTTCATTAATGGCAAGAAATTCTGAAAGCTATGTGCCATTATTCATTGATGAAATTGAAATAGATCCAAAAGTAGAAGAGAATTGCAAAGGTAATAAACAATGCATATTTGATGCAAGTGCAAGTGGGATATTGGATATTGGTTTAAAAACTGCGGATGATGTCAACGAAGTAGAAACTGTCAGAGAAAACAAAGACCTTTCACCACCAATAATTATATTTAGAGAAAATAGCACTGAAATAAATTGGTATGATAATTCAAGTGAGATTGAAATAACATTTGAAGTTACAGATACAAATAAATACAATTACACACTTCAATGGTATAATATTAGTTTTATTGGAGAAAGCTCTGAAAATGGATTGAATTCTACAATCACAATAAGGTTCAAGCCAATTGCTGAATCAATTCCTGTAATTGGCTTAACCGCAACTGATGAAACCAACCTAACGAGCTCTTTATTTTACAATAATTTCATTATATGTAGCTGTCAGTCATTAAGTACAGAAAATACTTGTTTATTTGAGATAATATCAGAGACCTTGGATACTACTGCTTTTTTGGTTAACTGTGAATGCAGTGATTATTACGAAGGAACTTATTGTGAAAATATTCGCAATGGTTGTGGAAATGGGAATCCATGCAACATTGTTTCGGATTTTAATCAAACATGTCAACCATTGGAAGTAGAAGAGCAAAAATCAACAAATAGATCCTTTAAATGTGAAGGTCCATGTCCTGTTGGCTATGTACAAGATGAGAATGGCGCATGCATTGATGATCTTGAGTGTGATAGAGATCCACCAGTTTGTAAAGATAATTCGACTTGCATTGAAAAAGTGGGAAGTTTTGAATGTTTGTGTGAAAAAGGATCCTTTTATAGAAATGAAACTTGCCGAAAAATTGATTACTGCAGAACAAGCATAAACAATTGTGACTCTATATGTACTTCCATTGAAGATGGAGTAGAATGTTCTTGCTATAGTGGATTTTTTTATAACTCTTCAACTAATACTTGCGAGCAAAGTGAGCATTTATCTTTTTATTTTGAAATATTATCTTTAAAAAAAAAAATTCTTATTTAAATTTTATTTAACTGTATAATTAAATGTTTTAATTTCATTTATTGAAATTTCTAGACAATACTTTTACTGACTGCGAATGCGAACAATTATGTGGAATCGACTCAAACGGTACGATACAATGTTTTTGTAGAAACGGATTTGAGTCCTTAAACAGTACACATTGCACAGGTATTTAATATGTCAATTAGAGAGATAAATTTATTATTTAAACTTATTCTAAAATTAAGATATTAAGGAATGCCAAATAGACAACGGTGGTTGTCCAGAAACTTGCATTGAAAAAGAGGGTTCATTTGAATGCAGTTGTAGAATTGGGAGGAAATTTAACGAGGAAATCAAGAGTTGTGAAGGTTTTAAATTTTTTAAAAAATTTTCTCAAAAATTATTCTAAAATGATTTTTTCAATAGAATGTGAACCAGAATTTTATGGTGTTAATTGTAATCAAACATGTAATTGTAGTCTTAATTCCATAAGATGTGATCCTGTATTAGGATGCGTTTGCAATGTGGGATTTGAAGGACTGTTTTGCGAAAATGAAATTGACGGATGTGAAGGTAATTTGTTGTTTTTAAATTACGTTCTGTATTTTAATTAAAAAAAACTTGTGAAAAAATTAACATTTAAAAAAAAACATTCTTTCTTATATTTAAGTTGTCCAACAAACTTAAATTACTTAATTTTTGTATTTATAACTTGCTAAAAATAATTTTTATTTAATTTATCTTGAAAGTCTGAAAATTTTAATATTTGAATGTTAATTATTTAATAAATCTTTTTATTTGAAAATAAAAAATTTGGTCAACATAATATTTAGATCTTAATTGCAATGCAATTTTTTATTTTGTACCATCACGAAACTTATTTTTAACATAATATTTTTCTTTTTGGAACATTTAGTACTGAAATTCACTAAACTCAAGATAATATCCTTTAAGTTTATATAGATAAAATAGTCAATTTCTATAGTTAATTTTTTATCAGATATAAAATTTATTTTTCGTTTAATTTTTCTGAATGTTTTAATAATTTTTATGGTTTATTTTCTATGAAAATTTCGAAAGATTATTACTTTATTTATTATAGCTAAACTGAAAAAATAATTCTGTAAAATTGTTAGTCTTTAAAAAATATTCAAAAAATTAAGGCTCACTGTTTTTTAATTTAATTTATCTTTATATTTAAACACTTAATGAAAGGAGCTTTACTAGTCATTAGAAAAATTTTAAAAAATTTCAAAATATGCTAAGCTTACTTAATATTGAAAACATAAAATCTGTGTGAATTATTTATTTAACTGATTTTAGCTGTATTTTTCACTTTTATGATGGATTGTCAAAAATAAATGGATCTAATAGATCTTGTTAAATATTTAATAAATCTTATGAGAATATACAAATTTTTAGTACGATATTAAAGCTAGATTTTTTTTCAGATTTTTTTCCAAAATTCGATTTTTAAAAATGAATTGCTTTTATTTTATTTTTAACATATTTTAAGGAATTGAGACAAATGACATATTAACTTGTGTATCTTCTTATGGAACACCTATACTGTCTTGCAAATCAGGATTTAGACTAAATAACTTTACTTGTGATGCAATTGATTTATGCATAGAGCAAAATCCTTGCAATACTGAATCAAATTGTACGAGCATCAATGGCACCTATAGTTGTCAATGTCGAAGCGGATTCCAGTATAATTTAGAAAATGATGAATGTGAAGATATACGGGAATGTGAAATGATGAAGCCAGTATGTGAAGAAAATTCAGATTGTATTGAACTTGCTGGTTCTTATAAGTGTGAATGCCAAACTGGGTTCGAAAGTACATCAAATGATAACCAAAACCCCGATTGTGTTAGACGAGATTTGGAACCTAATCAAAATACGACAACTAATTCAAATAATTCCTCATCATCTTCAACAATAACAATTCCAAATATTTCCTCATCATCTTCAAATATTCCAAATAATTCCTCATCATCTTCAGATATTCCAAATAATTCATCATTATCTTCAACAATAACAATTCCAAATAATTCCTCATCATCTTCAAATATTCCAAATAATTCATCATTATCTTCAACAATAACTATTCCAAATATTTCCTCATCTTCTTCAACAATAACAATTCCAAACAATTCCTCATCATCTTCAACAATAACGATTCCAAATAATTCCTTATCATCTTCAACAATAACATTTCCAAATATTTCCTCATCATCTTCAACAATAACAATTTCAAATATTTCCTCATCAACTTCAATTACAACAACAGCGACTCTCTCCATTTCATCAACTTTAAAACCTACAAGTCCAGAATCAACGACATTAGATTTCCCTCAATCAAATAATCTGACTACCATAGATATAATAAATTCAATTTTGTCTTCTGAATTAACAACTTCCTCAAAAAATTTGAATTCAGTTGAATCATCTTTTTCTACATTAACACCAACGCTTCTTACAAAATTCAGAATTATTCTTGAAAAAATTATAAAACTTACTTTATCACAAAAAAGATCTTTAATAGTTGGCGATACAAATTTGACCAATTTAGAAACAGAACTTATTAAAACGATTCCTAATTCAATCTTTAAAGGCTACCAGTAACTTTTTATTTTTTTTTAATTTAAAAATTTAAGTATTATTCAAGGGAATCAATTGATATTTTTATCGATGCAAACATTACTACTGAGCTTAATGATAAAAATGAAATAGATTCATTCATTCAAAATGTTAGCGGAAAATTAAATGAAAACGAAGACAGTTTTAAAACAGTTGTTCCTGAATTTACTTTGTCTATCGAAGAAAATTTTGCAGTCAAAGGTAAAGATAAATTAAAAAAAGATTATTTCAAATCAATTATTATTTAACAATAAGTCTATCAAATAAATGCGGATGGAACTGAGCAAGAAATAGATATTACAACGGAAGAAACTAATTTAAATAGTACTATTGCTACAAATAATCCAGAAACGATTTCAACAACAACGTTATCTTCATCCCAAAATTCAGCTAATTATATCCCATATAAAATTGGATTTTATTTTATAGGAAAGTTGTATTTCATTAATTTCATTTTGATAAATTAGTTATTAAAAATTTTATAGAAATATTAGAATTTAAATTTAGTAATTTAAAAAAATGTTATTTTAAAACAATTAGTTATTGATTTATTATTAAGAAATTTTGGAAATCAAGTTTTTCAAAACTCTAATTTTTTTAGCTCATTAAGTTAATTAAAAAAATTAATTTTTTTATTAATTTTGCATTTAAAATAAATAAATTTTCAGCATTTAATTTTTTTTCTAAATTAGCATGGTATTCAAAAATATTAGTTGAAATTATCAGGAAAATAATCATTAATATTCTTCTTATTAATTTTACAATCACCAAAAATAATTATTTATTTATTTATTTGTTTATCTGTACCAAAAAGAAGCTAAACGTTCACTTTTTATTCTACATTTTATTTCTGAATCCTGATATCATGATGAAAAAAGTTTTTGAAAATTCCATTGTTTATTTAAGATGGATTATAATTTAGTTTCCTTTATTTTTGTGTGACCCGCTTTCTTTAATTTTTTTATTGGCTTTATTTTGCGCTATTGAGTTCTAAAAATTTCTTAAAATTGTTTACACTTGAATAAGAGGTTTAGTAAAATTTAGAACAATTTAAAAGATAAAAAACTGAATGATTTTTTTAATTAAGCATGTTTTTTTAATTATACGGGCGGTCAAATATACGGTCAACTTTTTGGCGAGCGGCCGCTTAAATCGTGAAATTTCTGGCGAAAAAATCTTTAAATTTTTTTAAAATAACGAAAAAAATATTAATTTTTTTGAAAAAAAAGTTGATAGTATTTTTTGGCGGTCGGCTTAGCAGTTTAAAATTTTGACGGCCTAGCTGACCGGACAACTGACCGCCCGCTATAAAGTTGCCCTCTAATGCGGAGACGGTCACGGTTTCTGAAAATTTTGGCCGGTTAAGTGTCCGCTTGAACGGATGCCAACACAGTTTTTAAACTTTTAAAAATTAACTAAATTTCTTTTTTGCTGCTGAGCGTGTGACTATGAGATGCTTTTTTCGAAAAGCTGAGTTTAACTTTGGCTTGAAATGTCATATGACGATTTTTCAATGAAAAACATGTGATAATTAAAATTATATTGCTTTATTTAATTTTTGAAAAGTTTAGATTTTCAAAAAAATAGAAGGATTTTTTTTGGCAAAAAGGATTTAAAGTTTGACAGTAAACATTACGTTTAAACGTTGAAAATTAGTTAATTTGATTTTTTCTGAATTTTTAAAATGCACGGTAAAAATGAAAATTTTAGTATATTTTCCAACTCATTTTATTAATGACATATTTTACAAATTGAAAATGACATATATATTTCTACAAATTTTAGTAGAATGAAATCAATTTTTAGAAAGTAGTAAGATTCATTTTTAAAAAGAAAATGATTTTGATAAAATAGAATTGGGTTCCAAGAAATAATAACAGGACATCATAATTTGATTTCTTTTTTCCTTCTTTGACGAATATTTGTCTCAAGAATGTAGTTTCATTTAATAAACTTTTATTGGCGCTAATTTTATTTAGTAAAAAATATAATGAATAGCTTCATCCAAAAAAAGTCAAAAAAACTTAATCAAAAATTAGTCAATCTATTCAGAGGAAAAGTAATCTACCTCTTATAAAAATGTTTTAACATGCCGAAGATTTTTTCTAATCATCCCATTTTGAAAAAATTGAGAAATTTTAAATTATGACATTTAAAAAAAAAAATTTCCTGTCAAAATTACTTAATGTTTTTAAATAAAATTTAATTTTTTCTAAATTATGGAGAAAGATCAAATGAAGACAAATCATGTTCAGTGACCAAATGAGCATTAAACAAGACGATGGAAAGGAAAGAATTAAGATGAGATGGATTTCATCTGAGAAAGTTAGTGATGAGTGTATGATTGAACGACTAATCATGGAGGCCACTACAATTTTCTACAATTTTCTTTTTTCGTCTAAAGACTTTACTCTTAAATTTACCGTATTCCCTTGTTCGATAATGCAGCGCCACAACCTAGAACACATCATTGGCGCAGGCGCTATACTAAATCTCGCCCATCTTAAATACAACTTAACTTGTGTTGCATGCGCCAAAACCGTATTTCGGGTTGTGGCGATGCACTATATCCAGGGTCTTGAGAATGGTGCTGCATTATTTGAATGATTTAAAAAGAAAATACAAAAATAATTCAAGACAATATTTTTTAATTTTAAATTCTTTTTTATTTTTAAACTTTAATGCCGCACCAAATACTTAATTAAAAAAAATTCTTTTTTTTTTTTTGAAATATTAACCCTTTGCTAAACTTAAATAATGCAGCACCATTCTCAAGACCCTGGATATAGTGCGTCGCCACAACCCGAAATACGGTTTTGGCGCATGCAACACAAGTTAAGTTGAATTTAAGATGGGCGAGATTTAGTATAGCGCCTGCGCCAATGATGTGTTCTAGGATGTGGCGCTGCATTATCGAACAAGGGAATACGGTATGTTTTAAGTTTTGGAAAAAATTTAAACCATTACGTTTTACTTAGTAGACTCAAATTAAATAAAGGCGCTATTAGAAGCTATACTAGTCAAGTTTCTTCACTTTTTGACAATATATGCCTAAAAAAATTTAAATATGTCTTTCTAAATATTAATACCAGAGCAAATTAATGCTTCTTTAATTTGAATTTATTTTTTAGTAAGGAAAAGTGAATTTAAACAAAATGATATTTTGTTAATAAAAATAAATGTCAATTAAAAAAAAATGTTAGCCAATTTAATTAACATCGCCGAATCTGGCGTAATTTTATGATTAAATAATAATAATAACAATTCGTCAATTAAAGAAGTGTCAATCGAATTTAATGCTGCTTTTAATTTTGCGGAAATCTTCGATAGTGAAATCAATATTAATGGAACCAATTTCAGGCATGAAGATGCAAATAAAGTCCCGAATCTCAGAAGGTATTTTACTTTTCGTTTTCACTCTTTGCTTACTTGTTTCGAGAATCATCGGTTTGAAACATTTTTGAACGCTGGTCGAATTGATCGACTCATAATTGAACACATCACAGAAGAAAAATATAGAGATAGACCTGAGAGGGAAAAATATTATTTATTTATTTTTTTATCTGTACCACTGTAAAGTTAATCAATTATTAAATATTAAATTGACTATTTTTTCAGTGACAAACTTTTTTTGAGGGAAAATCCTTATTGACATCGTTATTAGACAATAATTGATAATTTTAAGCGACAGATATTAAATTTAATTGACAAGTAATTATTGAAAAATATTTGATAATTCTCAAAATTTATTGACGGTTTCTTCAATCGCCTTTTAAACAAAACAAGGAAATCACGATTTTTTTAGTTAATATTTTGTAGTAACCATCATATTTTAAATAAAGATAATAAAAATTCATGCATCTGTTTGTAAATTATTCCACTGTAACACTTCAAAGCTTTATTTTTCATTTTTTAAAAGATTTTGATTTTAAAAAACACACAGGAATTAAAATGTCTTGTCTAAATTCCCTTTTTAAATTTCAAAATTCATTAATGAAATTAATAATCAAAATTTTTAGCTTTGCCGATATAATATTGATATTAGAAGATAGTAAATGTTTTTCGAAATTGAACCTTATTTTTTTTGAGATTATTCTTATTTTAAGAATAAATTTTTAAATTATTTGAAAACTGATACTTTAAAAATTACATTCACTAATAAAGTAATTATTAATTATGTTAATGCAGGCAAGTGAAATTTTATATACAAAGCTAACTAATAACTCAGGTATGTTCATTGTTAGTAAAAAAATTTAAATTTTAGAATTTGTAATCAATTTGATTAATATTTAAATTAAATAAAACAATAAAACAAAAAATGCATCACAAAAATATAATGAAACGTGTTTATAACTCCAAAGTATGAAACAAACTAATGAAAAATCAAATAACCAGAACGAGGTTTCTCAATTTTTGTTTAAGGTATTCCAAAAACACATTTAAATCTTAAATTTATTTTGATGTAAAATATCTTTCATATTAAGTTAAAAACGAAATAAAATTATCATAAAGCAAAGTCGTTTTCCGAATCTGAATTTTTGATTTATCAAAAAATCGGCAAATTGAAGTTTAATATCAAAAAGATCATTTAAAATTTCAAAACTTAATTAATCTAATTATTTTGATAATTATTAGAATATTACAAGACATGCTATGTCTAATAATGAAAATAATAATAATTAAATTTTTATTAATTCAAATGTTAAAAGACTTAAATGAAATTGGTCTTGTTCTCAAACTTCAATTTGCCAAAAAATCGTGTCTTTAAAAATAAAAAAATAATCATAATCAATTTTTAAATTTGAATGATATTTTTATTTTTGGACTCTTAAATGTTTTAAATAATTTTATGTGAGTTTTCACCTTGATAAAATATATTTTGAAATTAATTTCACTGACATAGCATGTTTTTTTCGAAGACGCTTACCAGCAGCAACAAAATAACTTTAAGAGATAATGAATATCTTGAATAATAAAAAAAACAAACAAATGCAATTTTTCAAGTATTTTAAATTCTCATATAATTAAATAAATTCAGGATATTTTAAATTAAAAAATTCAATAATTTGTATCAAATATAATCCTAAGATTTCTAATAGTAGTCAAAATCATAAACTGGAGTATTCAGCATTCAATTCTTTATATTTTTTAAAAATAAAGATTTAATAAAATAATTTTTTTCAATAATAAAAAGAAATTCACAAGCTTTAATTTAAAAAAATCTTTGTTATTAACCGAATCCGACAAACATTAAAATTATAAATTGACATACCTTATAACAATTTATGATTGGGAACACTTTATTAGCTAAATAAACAGTTTACAAAATGTTTTAAATTAAAAAACATCATTTTTGATTCAATTCAAATGATAAAAACAATGCTAAAGACATTGAAGAATATAACTTGGAAATGTTATTTCTTCTTGAAGATTTTAAGAATTAATTATATTGATTGTCTTTTTTGTTGAATTCTAAAGTAAATAATCATTTTATTTAATGTGTTTCAATTTGCTCACTTTTTTAACCAAAAAAATACGCTTGTGGTTTAAAAGTGTTTTCTCGACTTGTATTAAGAACTAAACCTATTCTTAATTGAAAATTTCTTGAATTTGAATTAAATTTGTCTTTTTTTTCATTTTTTTTGTGAAAGAAATCAAACGATAATCAAGTATCTTTTCCATTCAAAATTATGTAAAACTATATATTTCTTTATATTTTTTTTTAAATAAATTATTCAATATTCTTTATTTTTGATTTTTTAATCAGTTTATTCAATCACTAGACTGAAGAAAAGGACTTTGAGTTGATACATTAAGAGCTGCAATTTTTCCTTAAATAAATAAAATTAAACAAACAAATTAAATCTATTATAATTATATTGTAAAATTTATTATAAATTTGCTAGCTAATCATCTATAATAAAGAGGCAATTGAAGTGTAGCAACATTATTAGAAATTTTCCATAAATTGTTGATCAGAATAAAGGAATTTGAGCATGGAAAGCAAAATTTTTTCAGTATTTTTAATTTTATAAATTGAATATTGCAAATCGCTTTTTTATTCCAAAGATAGTACGAGATAGTACGATTTATAAAAAAAAATTGAATATGCTTAAAAAGAATTTTATTTTCTTTTTCACAAACAAACTACATTCAGATATTATTATTTGATTTTTTTTTTTATTGCGAAAAAAGTTCAATTATTCAAGTATTTTAGATTTTAATAGTTATAATAAGAAAAAAAAGAAATAAATTTAACAAATTCTTTCTTCAATTTTCATCTACTATAATAATATCTTAATATTTTATTTATTTGATTAATGGACAAATTCCTAAATTCGAAAATTTCGGAAATTTTGACATTCTTGCACAATAACTATGAAAAATTTTTTAAATAAAAGCAAAATATATAATTAAACTTTTCATTGAGTTGTATTCATTAGCATCCAATTTAATAAATTTTAATTATTTTTAAAACGAAAACATTTTTTAGAATAAAAAAAATAAGAATATTTTTTTAATTAATATTGAAAATAATTAAGCAAAAAAAAAAATGAATTATTTGATGTTAAAAATAAAATATTTGAAAAAAAATATTTTAAAACCTTTATATGTAAGAAATAGTTTAAAATATCAGATCAATTAAATTCATGAAAAAATTAAAACGTACTTGTAGAAATTTGTGACTGTTGCATCGAAGTTATTCGGAAAATAATGTTTTAAAAGTAAAGATAAAAAGATAATAGGTAAAGATTGAGATTTAAGATCCCTATTGGTAAAAAACTTGTTATATAAAAAAAGGGAGATCAAAACATAAGAATAAAATAGGAAATCAATATTAGAATAAAAAAAATTAATCTTGCCCGAATAAATAAAGATAGATAAAATTTTAAAAGAAATTTCAGAAGATTAAAAAAATCCAGAAGGTTTATATATGAATTTAGGAAAAATTTGCGAAATAAATAAAAAATTTAGAAAATCATAAAAAAAAAATTTAAGGAAAAGATAATGGAAAGGCAATTATAATGAAAAAGTGAATAATAATAAATATATTGAATAATATAAAAAACACCACCTTTAAGCATTCAAAAAAAGAAACTATTGAAGCAAATAATTAAGCATTTATAAAAATGCTAAATCGAAAAAATAAAAATCATTCGAAAAAATGAGAAAAAATAAAAGAATATTTAATGTTTATATTATTGTATTAATTGGAATTATAAAATCAAACATCATAAAAATAAATGCTTCAACGGCAATTAATAATTCAAATGAAACATTTTCATTTTTTGATGCAAATGTTTCGACGACAATTGATCTGATACAGGAGATACGAACAGAAGATACCTGGACAACAGATTCGCAAACCACATCAACTGAAATAACCAGTGAAACAAGCACAGAAACAACTGAATCTAGTACAGAAGATACTTCGAC